>VKKT01000535.1:156683-188631 GCA_008038995.1 Haliotis laevigata | reverse complement strand
AGAGGAGCAATACCACATCTAAAAAGTGCTAAAGCACGTCTATAAGAGCGAGGCATGTGGCTGAATAAATAAATATCAGGATGATATTCATCCTTGAAGGTAGCATATGTTCTTAACTTATTACCTCCATTGCTCGTTGTACCATTTACATTTGAAATAGAATTTTTCCAAGAAGAGTTAAAACGATCAAATAGTTTACGTGTCACTTCCGAAACGACAAAGGGAATATGATAGTTAACATGTATGTTATTAAAATGTTGGAGACCAAGATACATGTCACTGAACAAATACAACTGAATGTTATCGTTAACCAACGGGCTGCAAAATGTTAAAGTGTCCCTCAGACACAATGAAGTGCAGTAGTACTTGTTCTTTGTGCACCTTCTTTCCATTATATGCAACAGTCACTCTCTCTCTGAAAAACAGGTACCAGTTCTAATTATCGTAAACCTGTCCTTGACCTTGGGGGTGACCTATATAATGTGACACACACGCACATAAAGAAAAGATCAGAGGCTTACCGGACATTCTGATATCAAATACTACGGAATTTGAAAGTTCATATTTCCGGAAACAATGGATATTTACAGCGTTGTTAAAATGTTCAACAGAAACGTACACCATAATGTATTTGATATACCTTAGCAGGAAAATACAACTTTGAAATCTGACATTCTAATCATAGACGACATTCACTCAACAGGCTTCTGACCCTCGAAACTCCTCATGAAAAACGTTGCGTGAAGAATCACAGCATTTGAAATATTACGGGCAAGACTCTATAATGTGTCATGGAATCAAATCCACAAATCCTTCAAAGAATACTCAGAGCGGCGTTTTGTTGTCTTCTGCACAGAAACAACATCGCAGTTAAACGTTACCATAACATTATACAAACAGTCCCGTCCTACAAACACAGATTAAATAGAACAGCCATATCGGAAGCGGGAAAGACTTTTAATAGGAACAAGGCCAATATCAAAAGGCTGTAAATGAATCTGGGACAGGTGAGAATCCGGAATTACCTGTTTCAAATCTCAAATGGGCATAGGATTTCCTAAACGGAAATTGTCCATGACCTTTCAACCAACGATTTCTCTGTAAACATAAACCTGTGCCCTGTAATTTATGAAAATGCTGCTGTGCCAGGCAACGGTTTCAACCTTGAGACACATTTGGGGTCTGGAATTCTTTCATGCATGTATAAGACATCTTGTTAAGACCAATTGCTGGATGTTGATGTTCTTGTAAATCGTGGGTTGATGCTGCCTTAATCCCTGCACAGTTTACTCACTGCAGGATGTGTTCCCGTGTCTCCACACCAAAGCCATGTGTTAGCATGGGTTAACGTCTCACAATAAAAGCATTAATTTCCCAGAACTCTATTTGCTGCAAAATTACGATCGTTCGCCTTTGTTTGTTTTAAGATGAAAAGAGGATTTTCCTTTTAAAACGCCAATGTTACATTTGGGAAGATTAGTGAAGTGGTCTTAGACGGTATTTATTTGACATTTATATTACGTTTTGGAAGTTTGATCATACTTTGTGAAACAGTTCATATGTACTTAATTATTGCCGACAGGGCAATTGGACGAACACTGTACATAGCAGTGACGTATACACTCCATATAGTATCATCTAAGCAAATTACCGCATATCATTGTTTATTTCCATACATTCGACATGACAAACTGCTCCCACACATTCAGTATGGTTTTTTTCAGTATTTGAAATACTTTGAAATTTGTCATGTTTACGTCATATCTGTACAAACACTTTACACAGGTATGTGAGCATCAACTGTCTAAAAGCTAGACGACAGAGTACTCAGAATAATCCAAGACCAAACCTATTTTGCCGCCTATTGCATGTCATCTGCGCAGGAATTTTATAAACAGAGCCCTCGTGTCGTCAAATACTGTAGCCATCATCTGCGTAACATTACACAGTGGTTGCCACTGCACATGAATACACTGCACATGCCAACCCGCCCATGTTATTCCAAATCCTCTGAACACAAGCTGTTTTAACTACCTGTTGTAGCACAAATTTGTTCTCTGTTCTCTGACGTAAGAAATATGACACAACAAACAATATGTACATGTCACCGTATTTGCAAACATAATATTGCTCAATCCAGGTTACATACGAGGAAAGAATATGTCATATTGTTTGATACAGATCTTGGCTCATGATCATGTTACCACAGGTGTGGGTGTGTTATTTGTTGGCTTCATTGTGCTATGAAAGGTTATAACATGAAGAAAAGTTTGTACTTTCAGGGATATTCTTGAATGTCTTGCATTGAAATTTCCCATCGAGTTGATTTTGCAGTTAAATGCAAAGAATATTACTATGACTCAAATAGTGTTTGATGTCCACTAAAACCATTCTGATCTAAGTTAATCCTATAACCTCAGTGTAAGAACTAACAACGTGCACATCAATATGACAACGAATTCCCAACAGACCGCTGCTTCACCTGTCTCAGTTTTCAGTTGTTTCAGAGGTGTAGACTAATATTCGGAAATATGCAATAAAAGAGAGAGGAACTAGGTCGTCCTGAAATCAAGAGCAGGTAAACATACTTTTAGCATGGGTTTTATGCTGTTTTGAACAGTGAAAAGGTGTTTACTCTAATTATGTTTGAGAAATCAGCTCGACCTTGTTTCTTGGCACTCACGACAAAAAAAGTCCCCAGGAGGAACAATCTGATTACAGTCATAGTTGTATGTGTCCCCCCCACCCACCCCACCCCATCCCGTGTCCTTCTTGCAGTCATTTACAAGGTTTAACCACTTTGAAGTCATCTTTTAACATGGATCTTGAATTCGGAAAGTCAGTTCCATCACCTCAAAGGAATCTGTCCAGAACCAAGGTAGCCTTCCATCAAAGAACAAGATCTTACGATACAGACCTTGGCCAAAGACGATAGTAACACCTCATTCCTACGTTTTCTTCAAAGAAAACAAAACATATGTTCTCAAATCAGGGCCGACGTTTTTACTGTTGGAGACAAACTCGAAGCATAGATCTTGGCTCGAAATCATAGCTTCAGCAGTGAAGGATATTGAACAAACCTTTGTCAGTTTGGTGTCAGAGGCAATGACAAAGAGCAAACTGACTCGTCAGTATGTTTACTGACTCAATGTGATGCAACACTTCAAGGAATCTTCATTGATCATCACCCGCCACCTAGGCTGTCGGCCGACGTCAGGTTCAAGGGCACAGTTTGAAATATTTCGTTCTTGTGTTTTTGAATGGATTTTGGTATGTTTCAAAATGTCGACCCCACGACCGTCTCGTATTGATGGCCAGATCGTGTTTACCAAGGACAGTCTAACATAGACTGGAAACCTTAACGTAAGTAAACTTTGACTGAGGAAAGAAGGTAACAATTATTAGCAATTTATAGAAGAAGTCCATGATACACATGGCATGGTATTTATATAAGGCGGGAATAGCCTATGCTAAAGGTCTATAACACGAAGTTGGATATTGCATGTCAAGCCGCAGCACAGCACAATGTCAACCAGGACTTTTACATACCTAGAATTCGAAAGAACTGTAGAATGTGTGGGATCTATGTGGGATCTATATAGAAGTAATCCTGCATGACTGCTTAATTCATCACTGATATTTCTTGTTGATGTGACAGGCCACTATCTAAAGAAAACAACTAGGGATTGCTCAAGAAGTCCGCCAACTCGAAATACTCCTTGCATGTGAGCTTGAATATGAACCTCCTTACCAATATAGCCTCGTATATTTACACTTTACAAGAATCAACATTGTTTTGTCAAAAGTTTGACGCATTTTTAATGATTGAAGCGGATAAAACATACATAGAGGTTTGTTTCCAACAAGATTAAAATTCATAACAAAATTGATAAAAATGCACTTAAAGACACATAGCCGTTAACATCACGTAGTCAGCATGAAATACCAATATGTTGGATTGGTTATGTTTTCTGTATGCAAATGCCGATCTATGCTAGATGTCCGTTCCAAATGCTTTTACGTGTAGGCTGAAGCGCGTTCGAGATTCCTTCACTCTTTTAAGCCTCTGTTAATCTTGGCTTCGCGTATGGCGTTCTATTGATTGCAAGCATTACAACTACATGTGATAGTTTTAAATCAGGGATCAAGTTCAAATACAAAAACAACACCATGAATATTTAAGGTGTCAGTGAGTGAGATTTAAACAGTTATTCAGCCACATGTATGAATGAATGTAGAGGACAACCTCAAGTGATGTACATCTTGGCCCTCCACAAGTGCATGTATGGTATTGACAACCCAGTAACACAACTCCGTGCAGCTAATTTCAGCACCTAAGGCGACTGAGACACTTCTGTCCTCGTGTCTGTAAAAAGAAGTGTGTAAGATATGCTGTCCATGTTAACACTGATCATAGTTTTATAGTATCCCATGTTGGTGTGTATCTGATATCATTTGTTGTAACAAACATATAGATCTGCATGTTCAGAATTTAGAGTGTATCCTACCTTTGACTTCGTTAGGACAACCGTACATAAATGGCAGTTCCTTACTGGCGTTTGGTTCAAACATAGGTTTGTATTTATGATTTGTTTATTCATATTCAATTGTTGACCCACTGCAAAGAGAACTTCATTTCATCCTGTTAACCTAAGTACCGTCACATGTAGCCTGTGTTAAAGTTTTAGTGGTAGGAAGACATAAGAATTGATAAAAAGTGCGTTTCAACATTTGAACATTACTCCAATTACATCACGGCATGCACTGATTCTGGAGAAGACCCCAACGTGATGCAGATAATAGACGCTGAGCACATTATGATGTTGACAATGCTAAGCCCATGATCAAACCGAATCAGACCCAGCGGCAGCGTACACGACTAGGACACTACGAGGTCAGTAACATTGGGGTTTGGGGAAAGCGGTGACCCTCTAGTAACACTTAGAGGTGTAGCACTTGCAGATGGAACCTCACGGTTGGCCGAGAACTGTCAAACTTACACGTTTGATCAAGCAGCGCAATTGATTAAGTAGAAGAAACAATCAAATCCGTTAGAACGGGGGTTATTAAGGTGGTTTTGTTATGTCCCGTTTACGGCCTTGTAGTTTTGTTTATATACCAGTTACCTACTAGTAGGTGAAAGTCGAAGTAACTTTGAAGGTTATTGCATACAAACATTGGTTGTTTGAAATATATTTACGTTTTAACTCACAGCTTCTGAAACTATTATTAGACAAGATAAAGTTATATTTGGAATGAAATCAATGTACGATCAAAGGGCGTGTTCACACTCATGAGCTGATTCAAATCCGAAACATGCTTGTTAGCCCGTTAATTCCACCAACGATTGCGGCTAATGCACAACTTTAGGATTTTACATTAAATGCAGTCAGGCTTGAAAAGACCGTCGATTAATAGTAGGGTAATAATTGTGTTGATCATTTAGTCGGTTACTGGTGATAGTAAGGTGAAATATATCAGTTCATTAAAACCTATATTAACTATAGCTTCAAAAGTAGAAACAGAACCTAAAAGAAATTAATTACCTCATATAAACTAACAAACAATCGTTTGCGTGTATCTACTTCCACACATTGACTACTAAGTATGGTTTAATCACGCATCTTTAAAAGCGACTAACGTGACTAATATTGACTTAATCTAAAAATGTGTGGCATTCAATGAGAAAACGAATGGCAGGAGAACACCCTATTCACCGAAATGCAAAAAGATGTTTTTATGTTCGTTGATAGGAAGTGCACACCCTGTACAATCAGGAGAACAACGGGATACAGAAAGGTTATGAAGTCCTCTTTCACTCATCCATCTGAAAATATCAACAACTGCACCGTGCAACATGCTGAAAATCCTGGAACACTTGCTCTGATCAATCCAAAATTGGATGTGCTCAAACGTGCATGTTATTTTGCGTGGCTGATACCAGTACTTTAAACACACCAATGTCAGGATTTTCACACCAAGCAGTTAAACCCTGACAAAGTTCGCCTCTATTGGCCTCATTTCCACCAATATATCGAATCTTTGATCACGGATTAAAGTTTCGAATACCTGACCCCCGTCAATCTGTAAAATCGTCTTCAGTGTCAAATTGCTATTGAAACGATGAAAACAGCTGGATAAGCCAAATGCTTGGAAATGTTTTCTTTTCAATTCACGTGTCTGTTTCTCTTTCAGGTGACGCCAAGGAGCAAAATGTCACTTTTTAACATTGCGATTACTTCGACATTCAAGGTAAATTTGACCACTGTAAACACCTACGCTTGCCCAAGTCGAAATCTCTTGCTCCATTGTTAGGTTCATTGTCCACGGATAAGGGTCTTCAGGATTCTGCCAGAACGTGTTAAACATTAAAACGTTAAAACATTGTTGTGGCATAGATGTGTATACCATATACATTGTATATTGGAAGAGGGTCTTCAGGATTCTGCCAGAACGTGTTAAACATTAAAACGTTAAAACATTGTTGTGGCATAGATATGTATACCATATACATTGTATATTGAAAGAGGCGGCAGTATTTGATCTTAATTAAGTTCTGATGCCTTTTAAATATTATATGGATGTACATCTGAGTGTTTCATTGTTAAGTAATACATAAAACATGTATTGGAACTTTTGTGCGATGAGGCTTTTGCCGTATTCTACCTTTGACTTCGTTAGGACAACCATACATAATGCAACAGTTACTTGTTGAATGATGCTGGACATATGTAGCTTACAAATTAATATTCATATTTGCAGTCCAACAAGGCAATATTTGGAAATTACGTAATTTTGGCGTCCGTTTTGGATTTTCATCACCACCAGGTGGCGCTGCGTAATACATTGGGAATATATACACCACTGTTTCAATAAATCCTGAATCATATACTGAATGTAATGAGATAGTTGTGATATATTGAGTATAGATTGTATTTGTGCCAACTTGGCGGCCATCTTGGATTTTTTGCCAGAAATGTTCGGAACGGTTCAATATACATGTATATGCCAAGTTTGGTGCTTTTCACCCAAAGTGCAAATATTTTTGGCTTAACTGCCCCACTATGAGGAGGTTGGTGGAAATGTCATTGCATTGTGACGTCAATGCAGTTGTAGTTTTCTCTGTGTAGACATGCGTAAACAGGCAACTAATGTGATCATATGAGAAAAATACATTTGTTGAAATCTTATCAATTTCATCCGATATTCCAAAGGCTGAGAAGAGGCCGTCATTGAATAACACCCCATGCATTGGTACTAATTATCTAGTATACAGCTGCCACTTAAATACACTGAGACTATCTATATGTTAGGCTGTGACTTAAATGATGTAATAAACTAGATGCATACATTAGAAAGTTTTCACTTAGATAAACGGCGACTACTTAGTTACTGTTACTACTGACTGATGCCACTTATGTATTAAAGTAAATGCTTTATTATTCGTGTGAATGATATGATTGCATTTGTACATGCAAAGCGACAAATTCATTTTCACAATCACAAAACTCTCTTCCCCATACATTTCAACTAAACACGTGTTTAATGATCACTATAATAGTGATGATACCAGCTGTTCACGAAAAGGTGATCGGATCCTGCACCATGTGTGGAATCAGTAACAAACTCATGCACAAAAAAGTCCAATGTTCACTTGAAACAAATACCAGTATATGGAAATTGCACCTGACATCAGTTTAGTCATGAATGCGTGCATAGAATCAGGACATAAGATGAAGACAATATTTATGAGCTATAAATGAGTTGATAGAATGTTTGAAAATTCAAATCCCGATATCGTTTGGTCTATATATGTCCGTAGATCAATACAAGCGGAGGAGTACAGATACGGATTTGGCATGATTTGACGATTTAAGATAACCAAATCGTCCCCCGGAGATAACATTTATATTGCCGAGGCACGTCAGAGTTCATATCTTGTTATTGGTATAATTCGTATATCAGTGAGAGTTAAGATGGATATAACTTTCCATATATTTGCATCGAAATATTACAATCCCTTTTAGGTGCTTCATAAAACTGAAATGATAGTTTACTCAATCCATTCACATCTCAGAACCTTTTTGATGTGTCCGTCATGGGATAGTCGTCCTTGATAAGTCCTTTGGCAAACATGTCTGTGACAAAAAGTGCTGCCACACAAAACGATTTAATGCGAATCCCACACCAAAAGGTTTTGTGTTGTTTAAATCCATGGCACATGCATGCTCAGGCATTTCGCAGTACCTCCAAACATACATGCAGGAGGATTTCAACTGTGTGTAGTGACTGACGCAATATCTACATGTTTAACTTGGCAAAGAAAGAAATTACAACTTAACATTCTTCCTTCATTGATCTGTCTTAGACCATTAGTTTGTGCAATTTGTTTAACACCATCTCTTTGACGTTTGGATTACCAAGATTTAATCATAAATGGTTCCTACGCAAGAACACATATACAGAGACAAAACAAACATGAATGAACCAAACAAACATGTCAGAAATTTAAATGTTTGAATAGAGCATTTAGCAAATAAAAAGATTCAAAATGGACATATTAACTTTCATGAACAATGTCTTGAAAGGTTGTCTTCTTTGTAAGAACAGTGACTCTTCTCGCGGAAAGACATAATGAGAAGACAAATATTTTTCTTCGCGGTAGCATAAACTTAATTGCTGCTGAAAATGATAACCACTGATCGATGTGTTCTTATGATCGGGATGCACAGTCGACAGGCAAAAGGAAACAATGGGTTACAGAAAGGTTATGAAGTTCTCTGTCATTCATCCATCAACAACTGACTAATACGTACGGGTAAAACCGTATGCGTAATTAGACAATATGTCTGGATGATATATAAACATTGCTGAATATATGTATCAGGTATAGGCATTGTTCTCTGTGCGGAAAGAGAAACAAAACCGCAGCACGAGCACGTACGTAGCGACCTACGTTTTGTTGATTCAATCGATCATTTTGTATTGACTGTACACTCCAGCATTTGATGAGACTGGGTCTGAGAGCTAATTAAACAGCTCCACGTGTTACAAACAAACATTCTGCATAATATTTGCATTCATTAATTGTCATAAGATACATAGTTCTATCATCTTAATTATATTGGACATAGTTTGAGCGTTATTAGTCATACCAACAAATCTCGATGTAAATGCCAAAATGTAAATCATACGTCTCATTTCATAACCCAACTAGCTAAAAGAGAATTCTTGAAAACATATTTCATCGGTTTAAAATACTAAAATATGTCATCTGCGACTTCTTACCTTTAGGTACATATAACTGAATCAAGCTATTGAGAAAATTGGCTGAATTAGTCATGAAAACGTTTGATTTTCGTCGCTTGTAAATTTGTCAAGGTTCTAAGTTATATTGTGTTAAAGGTTACAGCTATTTCTGAGTTCCATCCGACTTTACTTAACCCAGTGTTCCTTCTTTTGCGCTGCTGGGAAAAAATCCCATAAGACAGCACAAAGTGTGCATGACTGAATTAACCAAACAGACTAGATACTTTGCACAGAATTTCCGTCTTAACGATTTGACGTGAACATTTAAGAAATGGCCCCTTTGTAGTTGCGGGGTTTAAATCAAATGCATCAACGTGGCCCACTGCAATCAAACGAATGTTTTTATTTGTTCATTACATTAAGTGCGTTGCGTCCACGAAGAAGGAAGTGAAACAACACCTTCGTTGCCTTGTAATGCTTCGTGCAGTTGGTTTAAAGGTTTTAAATGAAGTAAGGAAATATTTTTCTGGTCTATAAGTGGAAGCGACGTGGTCTATTTTTGACTCATGTCGTTTGTAAAGAACTCGGTAGATAGACAAATAAACGAAATATTCAATTAACTGGAACTTGATTCACTACTGTTTTAGAAAAGAAAATGACAATGTTTCTCGGTACATTTCCGTGAGGAAAGCTATTTACTTCCTATCTCGTAGCATATGTCATCCGATAGGTGACAAGAAAGGGTTTTACTGACCAATGTACTTTTATTTGTTTATCACACTTGTGCAGCCCATCCCCATTGGTGTTAGCATGTGGAACAGAAGCTGCCCCGTTGCACTTTACACCATGATATGGTAAGAGAGATGTTAAATGTAAGTATTAACAAATAATCGATATCGGTACTGGATCTGCGTTAATGGTAGAAATGATTTCTTATGTAATCATATAGCACTTCTATGGATAACCTGTGTGGAACGATATTATGGGCACATATTATTTTGACTTAATCTAATAATGCCATATATATATATATTACAGAATAACCGCCTATATAAAACATTATCTATTATTGCTGTTTAAACCTTGGAACTGTATTTTATTCAAACATTTTATATATCCTTACAATATACCCTTCTTCAAGGTCATCCAATGTCTAATTGGTTCGTGACACGTCTTTGGCGACCATACGTAATTTATTATGCTTCTCTGCTAAAAAGAATCTGATTCTGATTGAGAATTGAAGAAAACCATATACACGTTCAGGAAAAACATAAACGACAATGGAGTGTAAAGTATAACATACGAGTTAAAGATTATGAAACCATATGTATTATAACTATTTGAGATGCTCGTGTTGATGTAACAGTTTGTACGTTGCTTTTTTTAATGAACACATGGATATCGAATGATTCAAGCAGTGTATAGTGTTTACTGTTGACATAAAAATGCCCTTCAACATTCACGGCAGGTTACAAATGCACATGACAACATTGTAATTCATGAACACGCGATCCTGATTGGTTCAAAGAAAGACGAAGCCCGGCAACAATGTGTTGAAGTAGATTAACACGTCATCCGAAGCTTTTTTAGAGTTAAGTATCTTTATCAAATATTTAAAGACAAGAACTTTTTCGAAACTGAATGGATGTGCACAAATGAATACAAAGTAATGACGTTGAAAGCAAGAGTAGAGCGTACATTCAAAGCAAGGAATGACATGGCATGCTGCTAATGCTGCGATGGAACAGTGACTTAACGATCGAGCTTGTGTCTTTGTTTACTTACCTGTCGCCTACTTGCGGCTGATTGGGATGATCTATCACTTCTGACGTCACAGATGCTAGTCACTAAGAGTCTACGTAAGGTTACTCTGAAATATTTACATAGTTGGAAGGTTGGAAATTGTAAAGGTTCTCAACAGTTTCACTTGTTGAGAGAGCATGACTAAATGTTTTATTGTGAATTGTAATCAATGAGGTGGATTGTAGGATATATTGTTTGTTATCTGGTTAAACATTACCTGGTAATCACACAAAATAAACAAATGGATTCAATAATCATGTACATACTATATTTCGTAAATTGTGTAAATGGCGTGTGCGGCAGGGCTTGCTTGCCTTTTTCATGAACACCTAATTATCAGTGGTCCTTATATATGATCTTCACAGCTATTTCGCTCTTTGGCGAATCCATTTCTGAGGAAGGTCAAGACCGGGTATTCTCTTTCTTTTGCGTTTTAGATATAAACATCGCTAGTATACGATGGCGATGGCAAGGTGATCAGGAAGAACACTGTATTGTGGTCATCGATAACAAACTTTCATAACTGAAAAAAATCTCACCGTTTGCACTAAAGGTAAAATCATTATTAATAAAATTCACACGGATACATGAACGGGTGCGGTGTTGAAAGACATCTGAATACATACAATAAAAGTCATGGCGTTTGCGATTTTATGTAATGTTCTTGCAGGAGAGGAAGAAATTGTTGTCAGGTCCACGGCAAGAAGGGATACCCCATCCAAGGTGTTGCAAACGAAAACTCTGCCATCAAAATCTGTTTGTAATCTGCACAATACTTACGCAAAGTGGATTTGTCAGTAATGGTTATATCAGGCTGTATATAGCCAAGCGAATAATAATTCCGCTCATTCGTATCAAACAGCAACTTAAGATGTTGATAAAGAGTATGTTTGAGCTATCCAAATAGAATTGAAGATTAAAAAAGGTCATAATTTTACTTCTGTGTTGTGTTCACTTTATCATTGTTTCACGGCGAATATCTTTCAATCATTCCATCCATATATTTCAGAATGGAGGCTATTCGTCCTTCTTTACAGTTGCTTCTCATTAACATATGTTTGGTACCAATACAAGTATAACACATTCTATGCATGCCAAGATTCATTCTCGCTGAGAAAGGAATATGTGTAACATATCGGTTACGTATTACTCAGTATTTACGTAGTATTTTTGTGTGGATGATACTGCAAGGAAAAGGAACCATGCTGACAATATATTATCATAGAAACCGCAAACGACCAAACCTGAACCTCTTGCAAATGATTTGTTGTTGGTTGTGTGACGCAGCACTCAACACTATGCCAGAGTTGTGACCACGACCGATAGATGGTCGAGTCTGGTCCAGCCAAACAAGTCATTGATAGTATAAGGAACCTCTGAAGCTGTCATATACGATACCACGCAATCAACAAAGTCATTGAGTTTGGCCACCAGACACATTTAATCATTTCTTCCGACCAGAAGAGGAGGCTAAACACCTATTTGTTTGAATGATATTGTCTCCTGAATATCTTTAAGCTGATTATCAGTAAGTATCATCAATAGTGTTTCTGCGTGAATGTGCCCCATACACGTTAAAGATGAAAATAAAAACCGACGTCCTTTTCACACGTGGTGAACAAACCAGGGCAAAAATTATGAATGTCCACTTGTCAAACAGTGGGGGGCTTTTTGACTCTTCTTTGTCAGCGTAAACATGTATTCCGGGCGATGGACGTGTTTACCCTTTGGGAATATGACATACTCTAACCCTGCTTAAAATCTCCCAAACATTTCAGTCATTGTTCTGCAACATATCATGGCCCCTAATCAATGGTGTGCAGCCTAATATAGCTTCTATATCAGACGATGTTATGTAAAGACAAGATATAAACAGCATGCACATGGGGTGTCTAGACGTTTTTTGTGGATTTAAAAAAAACTTCCGTAAGAAGTCTGTTGTCGATGGGGTGGACCGTGGTTTCACCTTTTACGTGTCTTTTGTCTTGAGGGTTAGGATATTTGGAATAAATTGGCAATTTCCGCCCTCCCATGGCATTCTCGAAAATGAAGAAATGTTGTTGCAGAAAATATTCTTTTGTCTATATGAGAATTGCAACAGAATATATTAAAATCGCTGATGGAGGTTCATTTGAACTTTAACATTTTCGTGAATGTCAAAATTTAAAAAATACAAACATGAATGTAAATTGGGCACTGAATCACTGTGTCATTTTATTTACCCACAAGTGCGTTATGCAGAGATACTCATATGGGCAATTTTGTAGTCTAAACAACTGTAACTCATAGGGTCTGGGAAACAACAGAAACTGGCATCGCTCATTGTACCCATTGTACCATCACCCCGTTAAGCGTTTAATGTACCGATCAAAAGTAATTGAAACTTGGGAGGTGGACAAAGTGCTATTTTGTAAACAAAGGATAGGTTAATTCAACTGAAGTATAAGGAAACATATACTTAGTCCACCTGTGTTGACATAATAAGGTATTTGTACGTTCCTTGTCACGTGTCATGTGTTGTGTGCAGCCATTCTGTTAACGGCATTGTATGAAGAACCTGCTTAGTCACTGCACATTCTTCTTGAATAAATCCACTGGTTGTCAAGGTCGACCAATACATTTTAAGAGTGTACGTCTGTAATTAAGCTTTCCTAGTTTGGCAAAGTCGTCATAGGCGTCGCAACTAGCTCTCCCTTATGGCGTCTAGTGGGTATGTTAGGATAAAACATGAATGGTTTCGATGGTTTCCAAGCTTGTGGATGTCAAGTGGTAAACCACATCCACCTAAATATCTTCTTATGTACCTCACTGAACATTAAACGAATACGCTGTAATATAACTGGAAGACTGTTCAAACGTTGTGTTGAACCCATTCCAATTACTCACACGATCAATATGCCCGTTTTTTTACTGAATTTTCCAAAGAAAATTGCTTTTCTTACAGGTGTCCTTGCACTCACGATGCCAATGTTTTCTTCGAGTGATGATGCATTGCATACATGTGGTTAGTATCCTTACGTTGTTGGTGCTGTTGTGATGACTTGGCCGTCACTGTTAATGGAAACGTGTTGAAATGACGAAAATGAATTTACTATTGATGGGGGAAAGAACGCATTTTTGAAAATCTCTACAGAACCCTTTCACCCCTAACACAAATCATTAACTGCCCAAGCTTAACCGCCAAACGGATCATAGTAAATATTGACAGGCCTTTCTGAGCAATTAAATGATTGCGGCTCTAAATCAACATACATTGGTGGTATGCTATTATTCTGTCAATGATTGGCACTTTTGAGTCATCACAGTGCTTCCACGGTGGCTCATCGGTATAGAAAAAAACAACAATTATAAACATGCAATGAGAAACAAGTCAAATACCAAAACCAAATGACTGTGATGTGGTCATATTTTACTTTGTCTCGCCGTGGGTAACATACACACTTCGAGACTTAATGAAGTAATTCTGTAAACAGCTGAGAAAAAGATAACCACCAACATTTTAAACCTTCATGTCCATCCACATCAAATATAGAAAAAGCGCTCCTAAACATCTGCGGTTCTCTGATCTAATCTTGTTAAACACAACATCACAAGAAAGTTGCCCTCCTCCATGGTAAAAGTTGGTTGATGTATCTAATCCCGGCATTAAATACGTAGGTTTAAATGTTTCCTTCTCCTCCTCATAGGCGACCTTGAAATGATGGCACCATGGCAAGAATTCACAATGACCACTTGCCTCTTAGTTGACAGAAGATTATAGCGCCGTGTATGCCTTTCCTGGCATTTTCAAACAATTCAATGATCACATACTTAGCAAGTGTTTTCATATGGAGACCTTTTCTGTTATCGTTGCTTCCTATCGTGTTGAAAAATGGATCTGTAAATAAATCTTTTTTTTCTTTCATAAAGTTTTCCGGTTTCTTGTTATGTCAAATGTTTATGCTGGTATTATATCGAAATGTCCATATTTTACGGAGTCAGAATGGCCTATTATTGAACTTTTTTATTGAGCGCACATTTGACACCTCTCTAGAAACTTTAAATGCACCGAAATTTTGTTTTTATAGCCAGGTGTGTTTACATGGAATTGAAAACATCATTACAGGCCCAAACCATTGTATGCACTATTGATATTTCCTTATTTGAAAAATGTAAATTATATCGGGCTCTTTAAAATAAGCTACTTACGCAAACACTATGGCATTCGGATGCGGTATAGCATGTTCGTATTTGAAGTGGCAAAAAGCATGACATTTATATCCGTTGCAAAACGTTTGAACCCAAAATGATAATTTGATAATGAAAATGATAATATACAATGTTTTGAAACTTCTATCAGCCACTTTCCCGTATTAGTACAGCGGGTAAGTTAAATTTGTATTTCCGTTCCCCTCATGAACGTTTCTATGGAGCAATCATTGTGACTTGAAATCGTGCTTTGAATGCTTGTGTTTGAGAGAATAACGTCATACTTACCTGCTGCATGTGAATGAAGATTCTGTGTCTTAGAGGGGATTTACCTACACACACGGAATGTTCTGTGTACACTCGAGTTTGTTCACATTGTTCCTCCGAAGGCCATGCTCTGTCACAGCGTAGAGCTCTGCTTCACAGTTATTGGTTTTTACAAACTATCACATGACCCTTGTGATGAACTGAAATACGTACTAATTGAGTTTTGATAAACAGTAGATTTCGTTTAATGTTTATGATGGTATCGTTATTCCATTTCCTAGTTTCTGTAAACCTACACCTGAGGCGTTGTACTGTATACTGGCTACGTACGCTATAAATGTATAAATGTTCAGTTGTTGAATATATCATACTCTTCTTTAACATAGCTTAACCAGAAAACATCTGACAATGGTGAACCTCGCTCGAGATATGTATTCCAGATGTATGTAACACATATCTTTTTCTGCATTTTGCATTCATTTCTTTAAAATATTTTTGTTTAAACAGTTGGTTCAGATATACCAATGTTTGTTTTCTCAGTCAAGGGAAACTACATCTGATGATGTGCTGTGGGATGATCTGAATGCTTTCATCTAAGACATTTTCTGTTTCCCACTCACATACAACGAAGAGCCATAACGTAACGTCTCCATGCGCCACATCATCCCTGTTGCCATATAGACGTCGCTATTTACTGGATGTATACAAGTCTCCAAACATGATGAAGTTTATAAATCTTTTACAAACCAAGGTTGAAGTATTAACCTTCAACTTAGCCAGATTTGTTTGTCATATACTTATGGTAAAACAAAATTTTAAGTTGAATTATCCATGAACGTTTATTTTCTTTTTAGTGCTTTTGTCATGTAAGGTTTTTGTAAGGGGGTTGGGTGGGGGTTGGGGGAGGTAAAATGTTGGCAATGCAATGCGCTTTCGAAAATATGATTGTATGATGTATGTTTTTCATGTTGGCCGTGGGCCTATTTAAGAAATAAACAAACATGTATATTCATATCAATACTTTTCTACAATATTCAAAGCATAATCTCTTGTGTAATTAATGCCACATATCGAGCTATTTCTTAATAAACTAAGCGTGCAAAGCGCGATAAGATCAGATCATGTCTAACTATCATCAGGAACACTGCACAAATTTTTCTTTTCTCTCTCTCTGATTCTCTAACGTGTGTACAGAAAACAAAAATCGGCTCTTACAGTTAGACTCTACTTTCATAAAGATATTTGAATACTACCGTGGGGTGATGTTTGTAAATGCTCGCTTTTCATTTCCCGTGTAAAGCTGTGCTGAGCGGAAGAAGACATTATAATCCAAATGTGAAACTCGATTTTTCTGCACTTCGGTTCTCCAAGCAGTGTTAAATACAAACCACAGAGCTGAAGCTATGAGAACATGTTTTATGTTAAGTCAACAACGCCTGCTTGTAATGCACGCTTCTTCCAGTGGAATGATACCACAAACACGTACTTATCTGGTGCAGTAACTTTAGTATCTATACAGAAACGAGAAGTAGAAGGTATATCAAACGGATGCTTCTCGTCGTATCCCATCTAAAAATGTGTCATTTGGGACACCTTGTTGTCTTTCACAAGCTTTTGTTTCTTTTAAAAATCTTTTACACTTTCGGCTTGATTCGTCTCGCCGTACATGACAGGAACTATTCCTTTCTGTCACATCTACCTGATAAGAAGTCCCGAATATGCAATGGAAGTTACTGACTTTGGCGGAAACGGCCACATCCTACATTGCTCAGAATGAAGCATTCTCACACTGTATGTAGTTTGGGGGATGAAATGTTAGAGAAACAAGCTTGTCGCGGTGATGACGTTATTTGAGGCTTTAAGTGGTGAACAGTCTATCCCGAGGAGGAAACAAAGAAACTGCACCGTGTGTAATACGATCAAATGGTGTTAGAGGATGCAGTTAATCATATAGACTGGTGTATTTCAACAAAAGAGATTTCATGAGGCCACCATCGCTTCCCTTTCCTTGTTACCAATGTATGGCACAAACAAGCTTCGCCCATGCTCAGAAAGGTTACAGACACACGTTTTACATATGACAGATGTCAAGAACTTTACATTCGATTTGCACCAGGTGAATAGACAATTTGACCTTAGTGTACTGTACAAGGCACCTGCTCCTCAACCCAACCCACAGGGAGTCTGGTGACGGGATTCTCATATTTGTGATATCAAACAATGACAAAAGCTAAGGCTGACTCACTAAGCCCTAGAAAGAACCAAACTTCGTTTTTACTACTACATTCCTTGGACACATGCAACAGCTATTGTTCAATGCTTTCGTAAGGGGGAAAAGACAGAACCAAAACGCTTTTTAACTTGAACAATATTGCCACGTGCCATTAGTCATTGATCTTTAATGTAGATAACAAACTGATAGAGAGCCTGCAGATGAAGTTATTCCGAGAAGCATAGGTAATTCTACTTTTCGCTGACCAGGATTAACAAGTCCATGCCAAGCAGCAATTTAACATGAGGAACAAAATCTATTCATTTCGGAAGTGGGATAATTGAAGTAACTGGACATGATTCTAGAAGTGACTGTGTGTGTCATTTTATAACTATGTTCACCCAAAAGCACTAATCAAAACAAATACTAC
The DNA here is from genome assembly GCA_008038995.1 of Haliotis laevigata. NCBI lineage: Eukaryota > Metazoa > Mollusca > Gastropoda > Lepetellida > Haliotidae > Haliotis > Haliotis laevigata. Next base: position 170,482 of record VKKT01000535.1, on the reverse strand, counting down.
TTTGGAAACAGGAAATACAAAAATAATCTCAAAGGTGATGACAAATGCATTCTATTTCAACAGAGCGACTCCATGGCTGTGACAATTAGGACTGTCATTGTGGTAGCGCGAACAGGTCAAATGTCTCATCTAGCTACCAAAAATAGGAATTTAAACAACATTAAATAAACAGTAAAATGTCAAAGGGTGCTAAATCGTTAAAAGGTATCCATTTCCTAGCATCAGGACTTCCCGAAGAAAAACTATTTGGATAATTTCTTCAAGTTCCTTGTTAAAGTAACCCTATTGTTCACTGTGTTGACTGGTCGAGGCAATGGTGAAGACTGGGCCACCTTCTGGACCACACAGACTTTAGGCGTTTGATCCTATTGTTTATACAAGAAGATGCAGACTAGGCTCCTGTGTATGGAGGCTGCAGAACGGCAACTTGACCATTGTAAAATATGAGTATGACACATTTTCTGCTTTTTTCAACAGTCACAAACTTTTGAATATTTACATTTCAGCTTAACGCTGTAAAGCTTGCAATATGAAACATCTTTCTTTTTTCAGTACACTATTTCTTCTTATGGTAAAGCACGTAAATGCCCTTTAGAATCTGGAAAAGTTATCTCCGAATAGGAATTATGAAACAAGCTTTTTACGATCTCATTAAGACAAATTATACATAGATATAATCAGTAGTAGTTTTTAAGATTGTTTAATGACAGTACTTTTGCCTCTTGACTTGCACTATATTATATACTTTCACACTGTCCCTTGGATATCGAGGATGAAGCCCACTTCACCATCACATGCCCGCCCTACTCGGATATCATGTACGACGTTTTTAAATTTGCTCTGAATATAGATGATGCTTTCATGCAGAAAAACCAAAAAGAAGAATAGGTTTATTTATGCAAAATCCCCAATGTCACCTTCTCCTTGTTTCCAAAATGCATCTCATGGCGCGATGTGTCAATGTGTTTTGTGTGTCAATGTGTTTTGTGTATCTATTCTTATAGCGTGTATGGAAAGTATGCAAAGTATAACAAAGCGCAAGCAGAGTGCGTGCAGTTTTTAGTGTGTATTTATGTATATGTGTGTTGTTTGTATTATTCTTATAGTATGGGGCATTTTGCATGTAATTATGCATGTTGGCATGTATGTGAGTGTTTGGATAAACATGTGCATATAGGTGCGCGTAGGTACGTTATTGCGTTTGTATGTGTACATATGTGTGCGAGGACGTCAAAGAGTTGTAGTGTAATAAGCCTGTGATTATGTATGTGAGTGCATGATTACCCGATTGCTAACGTCTGCGCACACGTGAATGTTTGATTGCGTGTATCCGTGTGTGTATGAGTGAGCGAATGTACATGCGTGCGTCAATCTGGTTGATAGGTGTGGTTGCGCGTGCTCTTGTAACTTTTGTGTGATTGTATTCTCTTATTCTATTGTAATGCTGTGATATTTTGTGATTTTAGTGTCTCATAGACCATATGGTCGGGTGTTTTTGTATTTAATGTAGGCATTTATTGTATTGTATCCTATAGTAAAAGCATGTGCCACTTTGATTAACATTTTCTCTCTTTCTATATATATTTTAACGCTTCATAGCCATCGACCCGTGAAATCTAGAATCAATCATCAGCAACACATGCTTTTCTTTAGCGGCGACGATAGGGATCGGGTTTACATATTTGTTTACATATGCCATTTCATACCAACTGCGTAAATCGATGATCGGAATGTCAATCACTGTATTGTCTGGTCCAGACTGGAATATTTACCGACAGCCGTCATATTTCTGGAATATTACCGACTGTGGCGTTAAACGACAAACATACCGTCACTATCATGCACAACACCGTTACATCTATCAATAGTTTTATATTTACAATGTTCGTTAAATAAATATACAAGAAGGCATTCGAAGATCTCGATAATATCGTATATCTGTAGTCAGTGGAAATGTTCGATTGGAAATAAATTGAAAGTATAACACTGATTTTGTATTAAGTATATGGTGCGTTATTGACATTATTTCTTTAACTCTGTTGAAGTTCATATCTTAACATTGTAATTACTAAATAAACCGTCTCATCTTGTCGGAAGAATGGTAATCCAAGCCATTTCGTCATCCAATAAAATCTGACTGATTCTCTTGACGATGATGTGTTGTGTATCGTTAAGGGATGTTGTAAATGTCAACGGGTACGCTTGACCTTGACTCTTGTTACTACGATGTCAATAGGACCGTAATGTCGACACATTGACGTTGCGCAACGTTTAAACTCGATCGTGACTATTTCGTATCCATAGTCTTTAGAAACAACGTATAAGTACAGAACGTGTCTCTCAATCTGCTTGTTGCAATCTGACAATGCGCATTTACTATCGTTGACGTCACGGGATTCTTTGAATAGATTGTTCTTGCTTTGATTTTAATATTTATTGCTAAGTATATAAATCTACAATTTCTTCTTGTTTCGTATCCTGAAAAGATCCCGAAAACATATAAACTAATATCGTCTCAACGAGGTTTAGCTCTATCATAACATATTCAACACATTTTGGTAACTATTGTTTACACGTTGTAACGATTTAGAACATTCTCTTGTGAAATGATAGCTAATTCTTCTCCAATCATGATTATTTCTCAGCAAGGCCCCGGAACTGGGCGTTGCATTCCTGAAGTTTGTATGCTATAAATCTCATGCAAATAAGAAACTGGTCAATATGTCTGATGACGAAAAACTGTAATCTGTTCCGCAATATCGTGCTTGAACGATAAATTCAGTAAATCCAAGGGAGGGAAATATGACCGTTAAGGTAGGAGCGGTTATTACGCCCCGAGCTCTCTTCCAAGACCGCCTCGAGGATTTTCGAAGTCCATCAATACAAAAACCAACCTACTTTTTGCATCTACTGGGCTCCTTTCCAAACCCCACTTGGCAACGAAATTACAAAATATATGGCCAAATTTTAACCCAGCATTTCCCCTCGAATCACATCGTTTACCTACATGGGTGTATAGGAAACGCCTCCAGGTAGTAAGGAAACCATCGCCTTTCATTTATGATCTGCCGATTACACCTTTTACAGCAGCTGCCAAATCTGGCCTGTCTTGAGGACTGTCTCCGTTTATCTCTGACTTTGCTGGTAGAAAAAGGTGTAGGATGTTTCGGCTTTTGGGTTTGATATTTATCCGGATTTGATTTAGCTTCACACGTACACACGAATCAATTAGGTTATATGTGAAACGAGTGTATTTACCATTATGATAACTTCATATTGTGGCTACAGTTTCTTCGTTGTTCAGTGACTGCAAGTTACTACCTACCATCCCCGTTTCGATGAAGGAGACGGATTTTGATTAGTAAAAACTGTAAATGTGAATATTAACTCGATGTTTCTCGAAATGATCTAAAAGGAATTCAGCATCATCGGAACAACTGCATTGATAATAAGCATAAAATCCTACAATGCCCCTGTTTTCACTATCACTTTAATACATACAGTTTGAGCAGAACCACATTATGAGCCACGATTACCAAACGGTTCTGTACAGTCCAACACTGAAACACAAAACTGAATCATACCAATAACAAACACAACGTTTGCCCAGCGCCAGGCTTTATTCTGACTCCGAGACACAGACAATGTCGGCATCATGTACTTGCGGAAAGAAGCGATAAATTTATCATCCATAGGCTTTACATGGCTTTAGAGGGCAGCGTAAGAGCACTGGTCTAAATCTTCCATAGCGATATCAAAGTGAAAGCTCTATAACACGAAAACAACAATTTCCTATTCCGCATATCTAACATAAGGTGACATGAATACACAGAACCACAACTGTTGTCTCATTAGAACGCCAAGAATAGCAGGAAGGGTGAAAAACGCCGCTTGGAATTCCTGATGCCGGGAGTATTTCTCAGTTCAGGTTCGTGACAATTTCCTGGCACATTTAATTTGCCTTAGTTCATTGTTAATTAAGGCGCAATTCATGCTTTACGTTAAAATGTGCTCTTTCAAACCAAGGATAAAATTTTTAAAAAAACACTTAAGCTTTGAAACTATTTTTTTTTGTTATTTGAACATTGTAAAATATATCCTCCTCTTACATATGTTTGGGGTACTCTACTTCATACAGACATTCATTTGGTTTCTCAAAATGTATAAAGTCACCACTCATGACATTAACCATGAACAGTATTGTCAATACAACGGTACGCAAGGATACAATAACTAAGAATCACATCCTCAAGATAAGATCTCTTAACACGGACCGCTAATTACCATGTTTACACTTCATTAAAAGGACGTTTCTGGTAATCAAACACCAAGCACTTCTAAACCGTGTGATAGCATAGCTCGACGCCTCCAGGAAGACCCGAGGGCTTGACCCCCCGACAAAAGTCTGTGTCAATAGCCACGTTACCCCCGGGCATCTTCGAGACACTGTGGTGATGCTGGTGTCTGCCTGGCCATATTTCCTTCACACGGTATCCTCCTTGGAGGCCCAAGTTCCTTCATTTTGTTTGACACATACATGTTGTGTTTGAGATGGAGACAGCTCAACTCCAGACGTATTTTGTTGTTATCCACGACTGTTACCTATATCCTTGACCCGTTTACTGCCCAGGAAAATACAGTATCTACGTCATCCTTTAGTGTCAGCTGAATAATTACAAGTCAACAAAAATTCATGAATATAACACTTGTGTGATGGTGTTTGGAGATCGAATACACTTGCCAAAATTGTGTTTTTGTATCATTTTCACATTGTCAATGCCTTATATCTCCATCACATAAACCAATATGTATTTTACTTGAGTACTTGTACCGCTTTGATCTTATGAAAATATTGTTTATTTTAATAAATATTTATTGCAATATATTCAATGGTTTTAAATTGAATTATGGTTCTGTTATAGAATTCTTTTCAAAAAGACATTTATATAGCCCTGCAGTATTCCTACTGTTTTAAAATTTATGTTTGAAATAGCTTTCCCAGAAGTGGTACTATTCAAAACATGCATTCATTCCATCTGTGGAAGCTGTATGTAGATACATGGTAGTATCATTACCAAAATATTAGTTGATTACATGGTAAAACAATGTCACATTTAACATATTTGTCAAGTTACAAATATTTCTGAATGCACATGCCGTTTTAATATAACGTATCATAAGTTTCATTGGGCTACAGATGTTTCCCATGTACATTTGATGTTTTCAATTATGAGATTGTGTAAACAGTTTCAGTATGATCCGGTCGAGACTGTTTTAGCCACTGACCAGTATAATGAATTCCTGGGAAGGTGATGGTCCCATTAATATTTCAATATGTTTTGCAGAGAAACAATGGTCCAATATGGAATATTTGATCAACACTCCGCAACTGATATTTGTAGTGAAAAATCTCTCGACAAATGTCTTTGTTTCTGCAAACAACTTGAGGTATAAAAGGAGACACTGGCTTTCTTTTATCAAACTCAATTTACACAAAGGAATATTCGAAGTCAAACACTAGATTTTATGAAAATATTTCGAAAACAAATCATCATAATGCTTTGAATTTCATGGTCAAATTACAACGCAAAGTCCCATTTTTCAAGTTTTGAATTCAATGCGTTTGTTTCTAAGGTGCGTGGAGTACAACCTTTCAGAATGTCAGGTCTATATGTGCAAAAGATCAATGCATCAACCCACATACTTTTTAAATCACATGCTTTGCCGAGACACATTATATGCATAAACACTCGGAAACCCGAAAACGTATTGGGTACTCAATAAGAGCGCTAAATATTTTCACCAAAGTTTCTCTAATCGTTTGTGTTTTCTTAAGAGTATGGACAATGATAACACCTTAGGAATCAATCAATAATGTCTATCACAGAAGCACCGTGGTCTTATATGACCTTGGGTTGTAGGTCAACAGACACAGACATTCCTCTCATATGGGCATTTGATGGACAAGTAGTGCCGAGTTTTTGAAATTTGATGATTCGACCCCGAGGCATCACTTCAAACAGAGACAGGTGCTAATAATAACACGATGTAGGGGACGACCTCAAAGAGTGGCCTTGCTTGACCAGTTGAAGTGAGGAAACTGCATCACTCCAGAAAGATGTAAGTAACCTTGGTCCTAATCAGGTCAACAAAAGTGTTTGTGGTCTGTCAAAGGAAACACATGCACAAGCATACCGTCTGGCACCAAAATGTGTGTAACTTGTGTAAGCTTATGTGAACGTTGTGCTTGAGAAGGTTTCTGTCCAATATGCCACTTCGAGTAATGGCAAACGTTATATTCTAAGTTTTAAGCAGACGGCCATTTTGTACTTGTTTCTCAGAAATATTTAAGAACATCAAATATGTGTCTTGAAATCCCCGACTCCCGTTTTGAAGGGATAAAACGTTACAAATGCAGGCAATAAGAAGCCATGTGATGTGTTTATAACATATGAGTATATAAGTTTTCTGTTTTTGAAAACTGGTTCAAAATATTACTTTGATCATAAACTGCCATATTAACACCTTGAAAAATGACAACGCACAAGATTCAATGTGATGTTCTGTTTTACCAAGATATATCCTTGAATGTACATATGTTTGATTATTAACGATATGCATAACCTGTCCTTGGGACCCCAAACCAACTGTTTAATGTTGTTTATTGGACCTCGCAGAATGGCTGAAATATCAACACAGAGAACTTTTGTATTCTGTTACCTGTTTGTGTTAAATCTAAAGAACAATCTTCCACTGAGATTTGCCGACTTGTCTGTTAAAAGTCCTCCGAAAAAATCAAATGATATCAAACCAATCTGTTAACAGTCATGACATAATTTGACAAATATAACCAACAACAAAAAGACGTTGCCAGTTGCTCTTTGAATCCCTGCTCACATTTACATAACAAAAAAAAAATGTTCCAGTGTCAGTCATAGATTTGTTTAACTGTTCATTACGTTTCAACCACATGAAAATCCTTCATCAACAAAATCATAGAAAAACATCTGATTACTTTGAGATGTCGTATGAGGCATGTACTTGTTTAGGATGATATACAAACATTTGTAAAGGACGCTGCATGGACAGATCATTATTAACGGTCATACAAGAGGGTCACAGATTAATTGACTACTCGATGGACCAATGCGAGCTTTGCATTCCTTGAATGTCTGTTCGCTTTTTGGAAAACATGCTGGAAAACAGTCGGTAAGCATATGCATCGAAGATGTTGCTTTGCATCAAGCATATGTGACTTAACATCTCGCATAGTGCCATTTCTTGGGAGAGGCTTAGAACGTGTAAACAAGCTCATGATTCAGATCTTGTCATTGTCTTCTCAAAAATGTGTATAAAAGGAACTGAATTGCACAACGTTATATTATATTCTTAACAACAAGAAACAACATACCCCAATAAGAAGATAAATGAATAAAAGTGATTTTTGTGACAATAATTTATCAAACAACACACACTGACAAAGTTTATGAGCGCAAAACTCGTTTCAATGCGGAGTCCCAGTCTGTTAGCCTACGGTTATATTTAGACGTGTGGGATCGATCACTATATTAACATCACATAAACAATGCTAGATATTTCTCTGGAGTCCAGAAATGCTAATTCTGTAAGGACAAACACACGATCCCTCCTCACTGATATTTACCGACGCTGTATGGTATTGCAGAATTTTCGTTATGTTTGCTCAATCAACATTTATAATTGTGGGCTTGATATTGCAGTCACGTGTTAGGTGCCCATGAAGAACAGATTAGTTCCCTTTATGGCCACCGAGAACAGGTGAGGTCATCACTTTTATAATATTATAACTCTCTGACATATTGGTTCACATGGGAATGTGAAAGCGTTGACGTAACATATGGTTCATGCTGGTGATGTAAAAACGAAGGGTTACATGAAACTTGCAGTTGACATAGTTATTAGCATGAAAACCCCCAAACTATCTGACATACCACATTGCATGGGCATACATATCAGTGATGTAATTTTGGTCAATGGGATCGAGTGGAAATAGCTAATTTCATGAAGCATATATTTAACTCAGCTGTCATCTGTATATTTGTACTGCTATTCCAAACATATATTCAATAAATAAATTCAAATAAATATATTTACATATCAAATGTCCTGTAATTTAGATGTTAAAGCGGTTTTGGCAACTAACCAATAAGGAATGGATGATCCAAAACAGACATTGTATAGATAGGTTAACTAGCACATGGTATACACATAATAGTATAAATATAGCATTCCAATGATGTCAATGATAAAGAAGGTAAGAAAGAATGAATTTTGACATGACATGCTGATCAAAAATCGAGCACAAGAAACAAAAGACTGTCATCTCTAATACCTTAATTATGAATCCCATTAAATCTCTGTGTACAACACTTGACCCTATCACGTTGCAAGTTTCATGTGTACAAGTTAACGGCTGAGTGTTAAACTGTATCCAAATGTCACCACAAAGCCAAGAGACCAGGCTGACCCCACACCTCACTGTTGACCAGACAAATTTATACCAAGGACATGCGATATGCCCGCTACATCCACCATGATAAACGTTTAGTATGCAAGGTCAGACATCGAAATCTGTATGTTAGCATTCATATCTAAGACCTGGCATTGATCGGGGCCAGGTTGCATGCTAGATATGCGAATGATGGTATGACCTCTGAACATACATGAAGTATCAGATTTGTGCGAACGTGAAAAGGGTGTGTTTGGTAGGTCTAATATATTTGTTTTGATTTAAAAAATACAGAGATGAGTAAGAATATATGTCTGTCTAAAGACACAACTAATTCAAAACGAACTCAGCACGAAAACCATGAACATAACTTCAACAAGAAAGATCCATAAAAAGGGCAAAAAACAACAGCATGAATTTTCCTTACACGCAAACGTCAATTCAGCCACAGAAAAGAAGGACATGTATTCTAAGATTTGCATAAAGTTGTGAAATGTTTTCGGCGAAACCGTCACGTTTTTCAAAAGAAACCTATCGAGCAAGACGGTCAAATGCATAACAACCATTTGCAGCATATTTCCGAATTGACAGCAAATTCAGTTTTTTTTGTATTGAAAAAAACCCCAACACACACACGAGGAGAAACGAAGAGGGGAGGGAGTAAGATTTCAATGGAATCATTTGGTAACAGAGACAGACAACGACATCTTTCTAATATTGATTACTGCCGTAGATTCATCGATGTAATGTAGTCTTCTGTTATTGACCGAGATTGCATGCTTGTGCATTTCGACTAAACGTGATTGACATTGCTGTTATTTGAATACATATATTGTGTTTAAAAGGAGACCACAATGTTTAAAGAATTGTTTGTTATTTTATCAAAACCTAATGAAATGAAATATATAGGGTATGTTTTATCGCAACATTGTAAATCTTCTTAAAGGGTACTCATAAGAATTACATACATCTGGACGTTTTTGAAATAACAGAGACACAACACGAGGCGTTGACCTTGTAACACACATAAGTATGGTCATTTTGCAAATTGGTCCAATTAAGGTTGCCACATATGTATTACAACAATATCATGTACACCAGAACACTTCTATGATTATACAACTAAAGAAAGTCAAGATTTGGAGCTGAACAGCAAGGGCAAATATGTGCAAAACGAAGGTACTGGGATGTTTTGAACACCTGTATCAGAATGAACCCAAGCAGGGACAAAACATGTACACACAGAACAGATACTGTCTATCAATAAATGAGTGCAGACATGTGCTTTAGGAGCGGAATCTGAAATTGATGAAAGTATATCCCGCGGACATGATTCAACGCAACAAGATTCAAAACTGGATGAGATAATTTCTCGAAAACAAACAGGACTGATATGTCGTTGTCACGTTTGAAAAGTAATATTATTTCAGATGCTTTTTAATAACCAATACTATTTGACATGATCTGTTTGTTCAGTCCCAAATATTCGGCTTTCCTTGGCATTGGACAGCGGATATTGTTTTGGAGTAAAAGTGTTTTATGTTCGAGAGAAGAATACGCTGTTCTTCAAACTCTTAATTCGATACAGTAAATAAGAATGAAATATTTACACGACCTTGGCGATAATGTAATAAGAATCTTATTGGACTTAACACATTATTTTCTTGTTCTGTGAATGTTGGTCTTCGATTTTAATATCATGGTTTGCGACCTTTACGATTTAGGGATTTCACATTGTATAAACGTGCACCCAAAAACTACAAATCTAGGTAATTCCTCGAATACAATATTTAGGACAAGCCATAAATCTGAACATCGTGTTTGATTAAAAAACGGTGGTGGTTTCTCGAGTGTCTTGGGCTGCTTGCAGATTGGAGCAATGTTTCAATCCCATTTTTAAAAACAAAGGGTTAACGGTCGAACCTGCTAATCCTTTGTACATGGAGAAAGAGCCTTACGAATGAAACAGCGAATACCAATGTGAATGGTTCAAACCCATTTTCTAGTTTTGTTCAATTTTCGTGCTCTGTCAGTTTAATAATACGTAATGGCAGTTTTCTTGTTATTTCTTCGTACAGTTTTGAGTGCCTTTGAATTAACAACTGGATTGGTTGAATTGTAAACATAGATGTACCTATTGATTTCAAATAGTGTGATATGTGACATGATGTCTTCGGTCGGTCTGTGTTTGCTGCTGTTTTGGTAATGACATCGCTAGATTCTTCAAAGCTGTTAACTTTGTTTTATGTTTGATGACAATGACGTTTGATTTGATGGCCAGGGCACCGAGTTCAGACGCTGGCCAGAATCAATGCTTCTCCCACCTGTGTCAACCCTGGCTTAAAATTCCGTCTTGGTTTCATTTCTTGTTGCAAAACATTTTGTTTGTCTACGATGTAATTTTTACAACTGTCACGATATAATATATTCTTGCTTAATTGTCGTGGTATTCTCATAGATATCAAATACAAAAAATTCATATCTTGACACAGAACTATTTTAGTTGGCAGTGATACATTATATGAAGTAATGACTCTATATAAGCAAAACAAAACACCACCACCACAACAACAGCAAAACAAAACCCCAAACAAATAATGTCAACAAATGATATATTTGAAGAGCTAGGGTTTGTATTATTCTAGATCATCTGTATTGAAATGTTTATGAAGTTCGACACCATCATCTCCTTATCTTGTACCTATTTCTAGGTGGATTAGAAGTTGCACCATATGTCAAATACCAATAACTTAGCAATTGCATACCGAGAGGAAATGTAAACATGAACTTATTTGGCTGAAATGAGTTTTTTACTTAACAGGGTCATGCGATGTCTTATATGTGTGCCACGGATTAGTCTTCTTAACTGTGTGGGAGCACGGCAGGTTGATGGTATTTTCAAATACGTGTTACGTTCGCTAGAGCGTTGAAATCAAGCAACACTTATAAAAGTGAATAGTGTCTGCAAAGTGCAAGGTATTATCAAAGAAAACAAATCATCGAAACTTCAACCGCAGTGCCGTTGTAATCTCATTCTTACAGTCTACTTTGAAGAAGAGTTTGCATCTATGTGTCATGTTTCATTGAGCTGTTAATTACGACATAAAGATGTCAAGCAGATCTAATTTTGAAATATGGCATTTACATTAATTAACTAATCCATCTTGAACGTTTCAGATATGCGCTTTGGAATGTTTTGAAACAGCCTACGTTGTCCCAATAGCAACACTCGTAACATTCGTGTAAGTAACACAGTGTGAAATTTGTGATGTAAACGGCAAGAGGTCATGAGCAATTTATTTCATACGTGCATATATTGTCCCATATCATATGTTAACCCGTAATATATAGCATATGTTCTTGCTTCTCCGAAAAAGTGAGATTGTGTATATTCTATGGTCAAAGTAATTGCAAAAATGCTTGGCAATAAAGGATTTTTTATCCCATGTGCAACGTAAATTATATTTTTCACTTCACAACATCCTTGCTTAAAGTAGAGGCCACCAATTCATCTTACATACGATATTGTAATTATATTATAATTAATACAAACAATCCAAAACGATCAATAGATGCTTTATCCCTTTTACTTACCTAAACAAAACAAAAACCAATAAAACTGTAGATATTAATTTCCCAAAGACAATAGAATATAATTTCCATTTAAGCTATAATACGCTATCGAACCTATCTTTTGCACAATACAGTAGTGTTACTTTATACTGGAATTATTTTTTCTTTCCATTTTATGAAGTTACAGGTTCGTATCAAGTGCACATTATTATCATTTTATTTGACACTGTAAATATTCCAGTTTCACATATATTTCTACAATCTTATCAACTCATATGACAAGAAGGGATATTGAAAATAAGAGATATGAGAGACTGAGTGGTTGGGTTTGAGTGAGTGCCAGAGAGAGAGAGAGGGGGGAGGAGAGACAGAGATGAGCGATTGGATGAGAAAGCATTGTTTTGATTTTCGGTTCCTTGATATATATCTATCTGTACATTTCATACATACATACACAGACAGACAGACAGACAGACAGAGAGACATATGTGAATACAATACTTTTCACATTTGTACCTGAAAGCGATCCTCAAGCGACAAAACTTAAGATAAAATACAACAAAAATATAATTTTCTTGTTAAAAAAGAACCATTGTCCTTTGGTTTTCAGCTTGAAATAGTAGTAAAAATGACGACAATCCTCAACAATGTTTTATTTCGCTCAGTTAGTGAAATCATCGTCGTCTTTACCAAGCTAAACGTTTCACACCGCTTTGCAAATCTCCGTGTACATCTGCCTCCTCTTTGTTCGAATTCTTGTTTGTATTGCTAGAAAACAAAGCTAGCTGTTCTGAATAATACAGTAACTTTATTACGCTCAGCTGCGACAAAAATCTGAAACGTCTTTAATTGCAGGTCAGTAGGTAAAATGTGTCAGTTAAGTAGCATTTGGTTAATAAAAAACACTTTTGCAAAGTGTTTGATAAAATATGATATAGTGTCTCAGAAAATATGATCATATACATCTTACTAAATTCAAACAAAGACACACAGATTTAGCTTACGCTATAGGAAATGCTTGAATAGCTAGGCTGATAAATTCTTTCACAAGGACATACATAATCACAGAGTGTTCATTGTGATCATTCATCAATATGTTTTCTAAAAGCTACCGTATAAAAGCTAATATCACTGCAAATATTATCTGAATTGCATGACCAGCAATGGTCATAATGTTTCCTTAACAATTACCAAGTAGGCATGATGGCCAAGTATGTTGACCTAGGAAGCCAAGTTCACCTTCCGAGTTTGAAGTGGTGCCAAAGAAGACACTAATTCCCCTTCGCTGTGAAAGCAGGGTGATGCAGCTGAGGTTGGGGGCAGTCAAATAGACTAACCCACAGGCATTTCCCTTGTGGTCTTCAGGACGCGCACATGCTTCACACCAACACGAGGAAATTAAATCCCCTTTGACATTGGAGCGCCGAGACAGTTCCCGGCATTTAGGATTAATTTCTTTTTTCGGTTTGTAGTATTTAGTAGTCTTGGGGTATTATTATCTCAGTTCCCTTACCGCTCATGTCCAAGTATGGCTGTTGTTTTAGGAGGCACATTTCTGTCCAAATTCTCTCATTTTAACACTTTAAGATTCACAACATAAAGCATTAACGTTAGAACAAAATAACCACATGGCATCTTTCAGACAGTTCACAGTCCATTATAACTGATCCATGTTATAAAGGGGCGGTGGGGTAGCCTAGTGGTTAAAGCGTTGGCTTGTCACGCCGAAGACCCGGGT
>VKKT01000535.1:137272-147973 GCA_008038995.1 Haliotis laevigata | reverse complement strand
AACTCGGTGCGTCTAGTGGCTGCAAGAGTTGTATGATCCCCAGGGAGTTGAGATTGATAATATCCTATAAAAAAATATCCTATAATAATCGTCTCATGCAACAAAAATATTCTCTTTTGGAACCTCACGCACTAAATGGCCAATATAATTAAGTTTGTACAAAACAAACCACGAGTCAGGCCGAACGGGTAGGTTGAATCGTCTCATGCAACAACAATATTCTTTTCTGGAACCCCACGCACTAAATGGCAAATATATATTCAGATTAATTGAACCTGCTGCAAACATCATATTCCGGATGCCAATAATTTGGTATTGAAAACAACTGAGCAATGAACACTGAATACCAGCTGAAATTTACTTATCACTACTTTGGAAATGTGATGTTAACAGTAAATCAGCTTATTCACAAATTATGATACTTAAAGCGTGGTAGCAACAGTTTTATGTCTATGTAGGCGATAACTACACAAATCACAACAACACATGCATGTGTGCTCCTTTCGGTCCATATTTTTAACTTACAAGGAACGCGGCATTTCTTACAATATCATGCTGTTTTTCATCTAAGTACACCAAGCCACGTCAAGTCTGTGTTAATGTACCTAATGAGCTGTATAAAAAATTCAAGTTCAACAATGTCAAACTGATGATTAACCGGATAAACATAATTGTGTCTTCCTAAACTATGCATGTTTGTAATTAATTGACATATGTTTGTCAACCAAACACAGTAGCTCGCATCATACAAAATCAAACAGAGTTTGCTGTCGGAAGGGACCCTCTGTGTTTGAAGACGCTGTGCCTCTCAGAGTGGTCATAAAATCAACATGGTGTGGACATTACAGCAAATGATATGGTCTCTTCTTGAACGTTTATTTCTTATAAACACACGTGATATGATATTTTAGTCACATGGCCAAACGTGTGTGATCGGGTGATAGGGGCCGATTGCTTATGTCAATACTTACATTAAGGTATACAGCAAACGGTGTCGCTCTAATATGTTTACCGTGCGTGATATTCGGCGACGAAGAAGAGCAGAGAACATTATTTTGTTCTGGGAAATGAGAAGCACGGAGTTAATCCAAAGAGGTTGTTCGCAGGAATCTTCTTAGGGCCATGTTAAGGAATATATTTCGGAAAGTCAAATTTCAAAAGCATCGCTTTAAGATGAAATTCGGGAAGTCAAATGTCCACAGAAGTTCCTATGGGATCTTGTTAAGAATATGAAATTCGGGAGGTAACATGCTCATTTGAATTGCTTTAGGGTTTCGTGAAGAACTTTTGAATAAAATTCAAAATGACTGAAAAAATATCTTGCAGATGTTAAAACGGACCATTGATGTTTGACTAAAGACGATCAATTGGTAACAACTTATTGTGTACACCAGTTATTCATTTTTCTGTTCCACCAATCTGCATTATGTGAAACTTGAGTAGGATTTGCCAAAAAGCAAAGTTTTACAAGGCGGATGTTTTTTGGAAGAACTTGAATCAATACACCAACGAGTACTTTATTTGAAAGTCTGCCAAGTGTGAGGGATTTTATTCAAGGTCACATATTCCCTCCAGCCAAAAGAAGCCGATGCGCCTCTGCGAGTGGATTATCTCGACAACTCCAACATGAGTAGAGCATCGATAGGGCTAATACAGAGCGCCTTTTTATCATCCTTCTTTTCCATTAAAATGTAAAAGCTGTGTGTCAATTTAAAATCACCTTTCATGGTCATATTCATCATCCCATATGATTCACGAATAATGCATCCTTTATTAGAATTTGTACAATCCATTTTGATGAATAAACCAACATAATAGCGTGGAAACATTTTGAAAAACTGCTGCAAAACTGTAGTTTCAAAGGGCGGCATTGAGTTTAATCTTGAGATACGTGAAAGTTTTAGCTACCTACAGTCATGATTCTATGTACAAGATATGACCATATCATCAGTAACTCATTGCAGACATAACTGCACTCTCATTAGTATTTATTCATATGACTTAGTCGTTCATGATTGGTGACTATCATACATATATATCATTCTAACTACTTTCAGTTATAGTTTGAAAAAGAGCATCATTATCGGTATTATTTGTGTTTTCAGTGATCTCAATGACCAAACAAACATTTTAGAGTTTACCCCCCTCGAAATATCATCATGACATGATTATACATTTTGTTTACATTTAACTTTATCTTTCTTTACATGGGAGATAACTACGTAGAAGCTAACATCGTAGTTTAATGATAGTTGCATACCCAGCTCACTTAACTCGTGCAATTATTAAGGGGGAACCAATGTAAGTGGCAACTACGTCTTTCGGAGAAGAGAGAATACCTTTAAAACTTGGTACCGTGCACGATTAATGGCACAAGTAATGCTTGATGAATTAAATCTTGTTTGTAATTATTTTACTCATAGAATTCCGAATATATCGCAGTGATAGCAGAAACCACAGCAATCTATTTATATATGTAATAAATGGAAAGTAAAATGTCTTTAAACAACACGAGAAGAACCTGGAAAGATTAAGGAAAAGAAACTGTAATCTGAAATTTCGATTGTTTGGACATGATAAACGACGTATACAAACCTATTCAGCAGTACGTATGAACAATTGTTTAAAAATACCCAAACAGATTTTGTTGGAAAATTATAGCACATATGATATGTTCACCGGTGTTCCAATATACTTAGTTCAGGTTACGTGCTTATTTGGATCAAATCCATGTCTATACTTTAAAAGTAGGTGAGTTGATGATAGCAATGTATTAGATAAATTGACAAATATTTGATAATAAGCTTTGGAACACTGAAAACACTTTCACCTGATTTTCAAGGCTAAAGGATTAAAATAATTGTACAGATTGAGGCATTAGGAAAATGTTTATGTTTTCTAATATCGAGCACATAATCCAGAATGAATCTATAGAGAATGTATCACGTTGCTAGAAATAGTGTCCATGTATGTGCCAAACCGCTATCGTGGGCCAGTGTCAACATTGCCTGCTTCAGCTAGGAGCTTCTTTGCAGAGGGAGAAGATGCCAACAGACGCTAAGAAACAAACAATAGGATGCCATCGTTGGATGAGGAACATTTTATGTGATCTTGAAGCATTCCTGATTTCTATGATTTCAACGTTATCATTTCTGCTAAAATACATTGAAGTGTATCTGCTAGGTTCAAGCACTTTCATGCAAGTTATATTCTTGCCAAATTCTATATTGTTACATCCTAATGGAGTCTGAATCATATCCTGTTACCTTTTTGATGAATGATATTTGTCGTCCACGTTTTAATCTCCAGATCCGGTAATACAGAGAAGGTTCTTCAGTGAAAATGTTGTGTGAATACGAAATTTCTTTTTAGAAGCCGATGAATGCGCATGTGTTAAAAGAAATCATATCACAGTGAGTGAAATCACTTAGTGAAACGATGAAATGTGCAAAAAGAAAGAGCCGTGTACAGCGATACATCAATTTGGCAACATGCTCTTGTCATTGTACGGTTGGCAAAAACATCAGTTCAAACATGTGAAGCATTACTTTATAGCAACCATCAGTACAATCCGGAGTAAATGACGATAATTACACTTTGAAGCGCATCAAAGAATACAATGAAGCCTGGCAGTTTCCTGTTCATATTGCCCATGCGTATAACTGTGGCTACATAGTATAATATACTCTTCAGTTTCCCCAAAGTATTAAGTGTCTAACACCAGTACCTGTGTAAGTGTTCCTCCTATTTTGAGCAGAAAGTCCTCGACATGACAAACACTGTTCAATGTGGCATAGAAACAAGCAGATTAATACGCAGAACAAAAGTTCGTCATGGGATCCTTTAATCATGGGTTCGAATCCCATAATCACTCATTTTGATATTATTCGTGGATTCTCTATCTTGATATTCATTTGCATCGCTTTGACTTCTTCCTACCACTGCATCGCTTTGGGCTGTCTGCTCACACTAAAGTCACACAACGTGACATAGTGATATACTATTCAAAGCAACGTTATACTCATAAATTTGGAAACCTAAATTAAATTAATTTTTTGTTTATAGCATACTACTACACTTGTGAACATTTTTGTAAAATCGGTAATGAACACGACCCAGTCCAGCTAGTTCCACTGGAAGAATGTTTAGTGTTTATAAACCATATTTATTATGACAGGTAATAATGAATTGCCTAAATATTTAACTGAGGGGTCAACTAGTTTGATTGATTAATGAAAACACCAAATATTTGGATGAGATTTGAACTTCCTGTGCTGCAATGAGATTGATTAATTTGAACCCGTCTTTCTCTCACTGTCAACATCAAGCATTGGCCAATCAATCTGGTTGTTGTAGGACTTTACACAACGTCTTGGCTAAGTCATTTAGCAGTTTCAGTCCACACATCGCGGGATAAACACTGACCACGGCTAATGTTTGAGCGCTCGTATTATCATTTAACCCATGTGATCAATGCCAGGCTCACGTGTATACTGCTAGGCTTGATTCGTTCAGTTGTCGTAGAATGGGGAATTTCACGACAAACAGCTGATCGCTCAGATTTAAGGTATTCCTATGGATTAGGATTAAAGAAAGCAACTAAGAAGATATCAATCTCGTCCTGCTTGTTTGAATAACTTTGATCAAGGTCAAGGGACATACCTTTTCCCTTAAGCTAGCAGTTTCCTCATGAAAATGTAAATATTCGCAGTATTTGGACAATATCAATACATTGCTTGCGTAGTATTGTTGCAAAAATAAACCATTCTTCACAAAAGCAGACTTTTAAAAATGGCCCATCGCAAGACGATGGCTGGTGTTAGGTTCTTAAGGAATGTGGACTTTTCCCGCAATGATATTTAAGGAATAACAGTTTGCCTTGGACAGAGCTAAATAGCGATAGGGGAGAAGAAAGAAATTATTCTCTTCTATTAATTCCATCCATTGCTGAGCGACACATACCTATCAGCACTATTTGATAGTGATTTATTAACACACGCTTATGATAAAGTCGACTCTGCTTTGTCATGAGATATGAATTTGGGAATGTTTATATTCGATTACAACATATGCACATTACAATAAGTTAAAGTGACATTCGATATCATATTAATAGAGAATATGCACGGCAAACAGTGTTTCAAGTCCCAGGTCAGAGCTGGACGATTGTTTTTCCTCTAACCTGCATGAGCTTTTGCCAAACCCTAAACCACGGTAGTGATGATTTATGACAACATTAGCCTAACTTCGGTCTCATGTATACAGAGAACATTTGGATTTCTTGTCAAATAACATGCTTATCACATCGACTTGCCTGAGAAAAGTTATGTTTTCGATGAGTGGCGAGTGAAATGTCACATTGAAAAAGGTCTCAAGTGGAGATAAACGTTTTCTTTTAGACGAGATGGCAATTGTTATGTATTATCTGTTATGTATGTTCCTACTGATCTTCAAGGCTTTCCTCTGTCGTGGAGGCAGTCTAAAATGTTTCCTTCATAAGGTGGTATTTCTTTTGAATGAGGCATTTATTTATTAAAGTTTCAGATTTACATAATACTTAACCTCTGAGTACACAAGAAAAGAGGGGACATGAATGTGATCGAATTATGTCCACATTTCGAAAGTGTGTTAAACCGTTTTATGTTAGTCATACCAAGTTTCTCGTACACGCCCCCTGTACGTTCATATATACTGTACGTAGTCTAATACCTCTCTCGCAAATCATCATAATACACACGCACACAGACACATAGACACAGACATATAAAATACACACAGACACACAGAGACAAGGCCACACATACATAAACACTCACCCACACATATATAGCCATAGATGAATATCCTGGTGTTGTATGGTGTTGGTGTTGTAACCCGATGGTGTTAATCATTGTGTAGATATATTAGGATCATTACTCTGGTTCAGGCGTATTGGGATTATTGCGTTGGGGTAGCCTAGTGGTTCAAGCGTTCGCTCGTCACGCCGAAGCCCCGGGTTCGATTCTCCACAAGGGTACAATGTGTAAAAGCCCATTTCTGGTGTCCCCCGACGTGATATTGCTGGAACATTGCTACAAGCGCGTAAAACTAGTCTCAGTCGCTAAAAGCGGCGTAAAACCCAACTCACTCACACACTCACTGTTCCGGACTTCACTGTTCGCAGTCGTAGTTCTCAGGAGTGTTGATAGACGTTGCAACAAACAAATACTTCGTTTGTGAGAGATGCTACACGTAGAGAATTACATCCTTACCTTTCCGCCAAGTCTTCATCTCATCATTATTGTCGGGGATACATTCGGAAATCACTCTTTTGCTCTTTACACCGAGTTATATCAGTGACATAGATGATCGAACCGGTCACCGTGCTGGCGAGTAGGTGCCTGACTCTGAGGGTGTGGGTTCGAATACCGGATGGGACTCAACCGAAAAAGTACTAGAATCTGTACTTTACTAAGAAAGTGTAATCCCAAAATATAATATATGCTACATCTGACCACTTTTTAAAATGCCATTGTGTACTTCATAGCTTTCGGCCGTGGAAGCCGTGCCAATTAACACTTATCAGAGGGGTACACAAAGTCCAACATCCATTTTTGTGGAAGCCGCGGTGGCTGAGCGGTCTATTCGTCTGACATTGTGTGCTGGCGATTAGGTGCCTGACTCTGAGGGTGTGGGTTCGAATCCCGGATGGGACTCAACCCMAAAAAGTACTAGAATCTGTACTTTACTAAGAAAGTGTAATCCCAAATATACCATATGTCACGGTCATTCTTTGCTATTTACGTTTGTAATTTTCGAGTATGTGTATATTTAGAATCGAATACCTACTGTCTAAGCAAATGGTGTCAGTATGACAGTCTGTCCGTATGATATCCTCTGTGTGCTTCATGCATGAACACATCTCCAACACATTCATCGTATCTGTCACATTCAAATGTCATACACGTTGCACATTATAGACATTTCTGCGCCCGTTAACTTAGTTAATATGCTTGGATCTATCAACACCGAACTCCTCTCCTTGACTGTCCTTGCAACAAATGTACGATCCAGCATTTGGGTCAAATCCGACTGCTACCTATATTGGCCTTACATCCTCGTCTCAAGCAAATACGGTTCTAACGAATCCCACTTTATTCGAAAACGGGGATCTTATATGCTTGCATAGAACTTGCATATTGTTTGATCTATATCAAAAGAATAAAATGTGACATAGAACTTTCATCTACATATTTAATCAGAGACATTGTTTAAATTTGGTAAATATTAAAAACAAAGTCTTCTCTTTTGTCTCATAAAGAGTACTTGAATGGCTGAATAAAAAAATTCATTGCGCCTGTATGTAACATTTTTAACGTTCATCTATACCATAATCCACGGATTAGCTGTCATTGTTCTGAATCGGTAGGGTTTTAACCAACAAAACATCCGTTATTAGGGAATGTCAAACGGTAGAATTACTTCAGTATCCACTGCCTGAAAAGAACAGCACACTCCCATTATGAAAGCTACTCAATTTACAAAAATACTGTTCCGTGTGTAACTTACAAGGGCGTAGTAATGTTCCGTGGAAGAAAATGCATTGTTCTGATAAAGTAAGTTATCCGCAAATTCTATGTTCAACAAAGGTCATTGACTCTTCGACTTCAACAATTAGAACTATACGCCGTTAAGCCTCTAACTGGACTTGTCCAGAGATCTCTTGAATACAGATTGTTTACCGTCCATCAAAGGATTTAGGGAGCGTCACACCTTACCTTCAAACATTCAGGTCATACAAGATTAGCCCATTCCACGAGAACCTCAGTATTATTAGTTGTTTACAGGAACCACTGTTACAGATATGAATGTAAATAGTTAATCATAAATCATATAGCGCTATTTCAACACTGGTCTGGCTGTTTACTTACACTACAACAATGTGTGGTAATGATATGGTCGCGCTCTCTTAACCCTATTGAGGTGCAAGACCAGAGAAATATTTGCACAAACTCGGGCAATGTAATTATATTGTATTTACTGTAAGGGAACCATCATGCACATCATGGATCTCAAATTATTGGTGGAATGGTGGTTATTCAATCCATATTGACAAAATCATCACAGTTTAATATTTGGCGTGTTCTGAATTGATAATTTAAATTAAAAGCAACTGTTTCTTATTTTTTACAAAATAAGACAGTTCTTTCAGATAAGGGCGGTGGGGGTAGCCTAGTGGTTAAAGCGTTCGCTCGTCACTCGGGTTCGATTCCCCACATTGGTATAATGTGCGAAGCCCATTTCTGGGGTATTGCTGCAATATTGTTAGAAGCGGTGTAAAACCAAACTCACTCACTCACTCTTTCAGATAATCATCTACATGCATGTAATGATGCATTAAGTTACTCGACTAAAAGGAGAAAAAACCAATAGATATTAAACAATTAACCTGTGTGGTTGCTGTAATACTGTAGTCTCATTAAACATCTAGCGATATTCTTCAAAGCGTTATGTTATTATGTACGGTGACAGTCTTCGACAGTAACGTACGTGCAACCAATTAACTTTTCTACAAAGTAAAGTTCATGAAATCTAAGTTGATCCTTTTGATCCTATTATGTTTGCATGCTAATCAGTGCCGTTAAGCTCTGGGGATTAGCGATGACATTCAAATCTTTGAAGAACAAAGAACAATTGTCCCACGCAAACACTTTGAAGCACATATCATTGTGAGTGAGTGAGTATGGTTTTACGCCGCTTTTAGCAATATTGCAGCAATATCACGGAGGGGGACACAGGAAATTGGCTTCACACATTGTACCCATGTGGGGAATCGGACCTGGGTCTTCGGCGTTACGAGCCAACGCTTTAACCACCTGGCTACTCTACCGTCCCGAAACACATATTATACATGCACTGATGCCAAATGTATACAGACGCACACATTACAACAATCTTAGAGCACCATGTGGGTTGATTCTGATCATAAACATCATTGCAAATGTTACACTTATGTATGGTCTTCGCGTTTGCAGTACAACATTTTTTAGGATGAGTAGCAGTCGGTCTTTGCACACTTTGCATAAATCATGTCTGATTGGAAGACATATGTTGGGGTCGTTCCTGATTCAGGAAAAAGCGCTCTGGTCACACGGTAGTTCAGCTGAAGAACAAACAATTTTTTTTCCCTCAAACCGCTCATGACAAAAAGTAATGCAAACACGCCGTTGCGGTTATACAAATTCCAGGGCCCAGGTCTATGTGTAGACGAAACAACGTGGTGGGTTTCCTCCGCATCCCACGTGGTGATGAACAACCAGGATTTGCGAGATTTAATGTTTTTACGTACGTGATAAATCCTTCGTGAAAACCGTACATTCGACAAACATGCAAGATAACATTACGGTACTTAATGGTTTCGGTAAAACATTTTTACAATTTAGGAAGACAATTTGCATATAACTAGTATTTTTGTATAAAACTCACGGATGTATATTTGTTAGCAGATTCAGTGTACTGTGTGTAATCTTCAGCACGCATCTAACGGTATTTATAACATCATGACTATAGCGTTGTAAGATACTGAGTGTGTGAGTGAGTTGGGCTTAACGCCTCTTCGAACAATATGTCAGTTATATCAGGACTTGTAACGAAACAATTTCCACTGGGAGTAARAGCAAAATAGGAGTAGAAGGAGATAATATTTAATGGATATCTAAAAGTTAGAGATAATGCTTTATGTCCTCAAAAGGGTAGGCATGTGCCACCAAACCGGTTGGGCCCCCTATTCAAGCGCGACACTTTTAGTGGAAAAACGGGCCAAAGGTTTTTGCTTCTCACGTTGGTGTGTTTGTTTTCCTGTACCAAGTAGACTTTGTTTTAGCTTTTCTTAATTCTACAATTTTTATAAGTATCAACAATAAAACAAACTGTTTGAGAGGCATTCTAGAAGTTGCAAGTAATAGGACTGACAAGTTATTATGGATGATCAACTTCTATATTGTACAATGGCGGAAACCGGTATAAGTATCTGTACCGAAACGTCACCATTGGTCAATAAAGAAGATGATCATCCATAGAGACTCGTCATTCCTATAACAATAAAATAATTGTGAAGAGTTATATCAGAAGTGTGAGGTTAACCACAAACGCGAAACTTTGATACAAGATATGTTGATATATGAGTGACGGACACATATTATAGAAAAAACTCTTTCAGTCATTGATCTGAAAGTATGTGCAACACAATTCTAACCAGTGATATAGCATTTGTTTCTTCTCTTCTAAAAAAATTAGATCGTTTATATTGAACGGTCGAATTATTGCAAATCTGCTTGGCAATAAAGGAGATATTATCACATTATATTTTCCCCTTCGCTATAATGCAAGCAAATAATCAAACAACATCCCTGCGTAAAGAAGAGTCCATTTTAAGATTACGACTATATCCTAAGCATGTGGTTATGGTTCATTGTGAAATAGTGATGATACATGGTGCTTGTAAAAATCTTAGGATGTGTCAAGAAATGAGACCCTAACATTCAACTGATGGAAGACGATGCTCCACGGGCGGGTGTGGCTGGTGTAGATGGTATAGTTTGTAAATTTAGTTGTGTATTTTTATATTTAGATAATTTCTAGATTGATAAACACAATATATTTACAGTTAACAGACATGAAACTTGACTGCCACATAACCAAAGCCGTATTCACGTATGACAT
>VKKT01000535.1:62001-82242 GCA_008038995.1 Haliotis laevigata | reverse complement strand
CAATGACATGTGTCAAGGAACTCAGCGATCCTGAACCGTTAGTCATCTCTTACGACAAGCATGGGTTGCTGAAGATCAATTCTAACCCGAATCTTCACGTGTGTATGGAGCTAGAAGACAGGCAGTCATGCCCGGGTATGTAGGTGGGTACGATTTATCGCCCACTGTTTCAACTGACTTGGGTCAGCTGTACCTAATGTGTATTATGTATGTATTGATCGATAGAAATACAACATTAAAATACATACGACGTGGATCTTGAATACGGGCGGTTCAATGTTTGCATTCAATGACAAATGAGAAATTAACAAGGACGGCATATAGGTAAATATCAAGAAATTACTAACACAATTAGTTATGACTGTTGTTGCTACGGAAATTAAGGGAGAGAAATTGTTAATATCTGTTTCACCAATGTGTACAGTTACAACTTATCTTTAATAAAAAAGAATAAGGACTAGACCAAAATGAATAATCTATACATAAAACAAATATCACACACAACTCGTACCTACACACAATTATGCAAACACACATTCATACACACTTTTAAAGATACATTGTAGCAATCCTTGCCAAAAGCTGAACATGGTTGAAATGTGACTTGTTGATGAATAAACATCGCCTTTACCGGAACACTGCACTGAAAGAATACAGTCAATGAAATATATCAACAGTCTTCATTAACAGCTTCTAACATGCCATTTGAAGACAAGTTACAGTTTACAGTGGTACGTGCGTCACACGCGTCATATCGCATCACCGCATCCATTCATGTACAAACCAATACGTTCCGCACCAAGTGATACCCACAGACCGATTGCATGCCCTTATTATATTTTATTCATTTTCCTTGTCAACAAATACACACGTGTCTTTCTGCTGCCATTGAAACCATCGCTACGTCAACATAAAGGTTGTTAATGTTTATTTTATGGTAATGTTGTTTCTTTCTTTCCAGCTTACCAATTATATATGAAATTACCCTTTAAACGCTGTCATATCAATTAAAAGAAATTGTAAGGAATTAAATGTGCTTGTCTGTAAATGTTGAACTTCAAGGAGTTCATGAGATGTTACAAAATGTGTGCCTCATGTGTGGTTAAGTAGGCGTACATCCCGTGGATCAATCATATAATGCATATATAAAGTCAAATGTATCACCGTATCTCTTCGTATTTAAATGTATAAGTGGATACATAAATTCATTACATAGATGTATGAATTTAATCTTATGATAGCAATACAGGCGATTTCCGTATTTCTCGGCTGCCGTCCTTGAACTTCACGAATTGTCAAACATCATAGCGATTTAATGGACGTTGTTTTGTGTCAGTTCTTATTCTGTTTTGTTTTTTTCGTGATCAGAACCCCGCACTCATGCAGAGGATTGTACACATGTATACACGTATGATACATCCGTCCCCCGCGACATCGATGACGTTCAGGTTCTTCAGGAACCCTGTCTCCGCCCACATCCAGTGAGCCGGGAAGCAATACACAAAGGTGTGTTAAGTCACGGTAACTTCAATGCGGAAGTTTCAATAGTGACGTTTTGGAGTTGAAATGAAAAGGGTATGTGATATCTTTGTTGTTGAACGCCTAACTCAGCAATATTCCAGCCGTATGACGGCGGTCTGTAAATAATCGAGTCATGACCAGACAATCCCGTGACTGACATCGCGAGTATCGACCTATGCAATTGGGACACAATTACATAAATCAACCAAGTACGAGACCATGACCTCCCGATCCCGTTAGGTGCCTCTAACGACAAACACGGGTTGCTGAAGACCAATTCTAACCCGGATCGTGAAAATTTCGAGCATATTTGGAACTTATTCATTGAACGCGAGTATTTCGAGTATATATAATATATAAGCATATTATGTATATTTCGTTCCTCTTTTGGATACAAAACAACAAATCGTCATCTGTCATTTTATATTAATTGCAACTCACCGGTTATTGACACTAAGGCACCCAATACTCCATTCACAATGTAGCCGATTTCAAAAACTCTCTTTTTGACGATGTAACTGAAAATAATTATTGTGATAATTTGTTACGCAAATATACCCCGCACAAAACCTGCCAAATATGATGGAAATGATTTGTCCCACAAAAGCAAGCATGTGCTTGTGAATCAATGATTTGGACAAAAGTCTTAGGAATATTATTTGGCTTTTAACAATATATCGCTGGAAAATCAGTTGTTTTCTCAACATATCATAGAAAGATTCGATCTGTTGTAAACATTCTAGCAGGATATTGTTTATGCTGTATAGACAACCGATAAACGTGGACGGCTTAACTACACCAGCGATATATGAAAAGCTTTCTGTTGCCGTGGAACTATCGATTCACTTTTAAGACATTATTAAGCAAGGTTACACATTACACAGTATTATGTCTGGATAAAGATTCACCAGGAGGCATGAATAACGTGACATGTTGTGAGACAATCTATCTCTAACGATCGACTCTAGTCGTGGCACAAACAGCTCTAACAAAAAGAGGAAAAAATAACAAAACTTACCTGGCGATGAATGCCGTTATTCCACCACCCGAGGCAGACATTAACGTAGTGGCTGCACTCCTGTAGAAATGATCAAGTTAATAAATTATTTGCCAACGTGTTATTACTTTATTTGTATTTGCTACTTCCTAATCGGCCAAATTCCATGTAGCGTGAAGTATTAGGATGACTGTATGGGATTAAACATTCTGGGGAGACCCTAACATGCCGACTTATTGTCCATGTCCACTTGGAATGCGCTAGACTCCACGCCAGATGGCATACTCATAGCGCTACAGATTGGACTAGTTCACTAATCATGGTATTTCTTGAAGAGCAGGGTCTTTAGGTCTGACTTAAAAACATCAAGACTTGGCGCTCGTTTCAACTCTTCTGGAAGAGAATTCAAGAGAATTGCAGCTCGGGAGATTGGGAAATCGTCTGAAGTCAAATCCTTTAAGTGGCCACTAACGGACCATACAGTCGCCACTGAGGGACAATACAGAGAAACTGAGTTACAGATTTTAGTGTTCAGGTTGGGTGATATTACGTAATCAGTTCAGAGACATGGTGATGCTGTAACATATAGGCATTTATATGTGAATGTTAGTATTTTGAATTCTATCCTGGCTTGAATAAGAAACCAATGTAGAGTCCTTAAACCTGGCATTTATGGTCAGTAAACACCCCATCTGTCATTTATTTGGTATAAGTGTTATTGCGTGGTGTATAGAAGCTTTCTGTTAAAAGGTTAGAGCTGGAAACTCATGACATTTCTCTTGGATATGATTTTGGTTCACAGCACTCCATGGGTTTATATACCCGGTTCTTAAAACCTAACTATGGGATAAGTCGTGTCCATGTTTTACGTCACACACTTGCATCACAATCGCTACGGTAAATTTACAAACATACAGGTGTCTCGAAATCGTATTTTAAACGAGCATTCAGTGGTGGAATACTGCTGGCACACCATCAAGGACAAAACACACTGATTATGACAAACAGGAAGGAGTATACATTGTATTGAAAACTTGTTGGTTACCTGGCAGCGATCTTCCATTTCCCATCACTTATGCCATATGTACTCCCACAGTTAAAGGCAAGCCATCCCCACCTGAATATAATTATATATTATGCATTACACCATCATGAAAGTAGACGGATGTTCCTGATCATAGCGTTTGTTTGCTGGGAAATATCGTTTCAGCGACATGAGAGCAAAAAAAGCACACGATCAGCCATTCAGCTAT
Source organism: Haliotis laevigata (assembly GCA_008038995.1). Classification (NCBI taxonomy): domain Eukaryota; kingdom Metazoa; phylum Mollusca; class Gastropoda; order Lepetellida; family Haliotidae; genus Haliotis; species Haliotis laevigata. The sequence goes on along the minus strand of VKKT01000535.1, from coordinate 78,471 downwards.
ATCGCGGGTATACTAAGTAATAGTTTGAACTTGGCAAACATGGACAGAACGATTGATCCTCCTGATTATACTCTTACGACTAGCAAAGCGCACAAAGCAGGTGCATAACCTTTCACGGATTCCACACAGTAATTTTATTTGCATATTAATAAAAAAAGATTTCTGCACACGTAGATGCACATAATGTTAATCCCGCAGAGAATATTCCCTGTTATGACCGTTCAAAGCTATTTCGAGAAAGATTCTATTATTAATCACAAGTGTATATGAATAATGTATACCAACCACAGCATGAATGTTCCTAACAAAGCATTTGTTGGGTTTCCCATTCGATGGTTGTCTTTGCTGGTGAATCTGTCCGCTCTGGGTTTAATCATAACAGCCGCCACTAACGCCGTGATGCCACCCACCAAATGAACAGGCCCGTCCCCCGCGACATCGATGACGTTCAAGTTCTTTAGGAACCCTGTCTCCGCCCACATCCAGTGAGCCGGGAAGCAATACACAAAGGTGTTGAAAAAGGAGAATATAATGTACGCTGTAAATTTGGTCCTTTCCGCCAAAGCTCCTGAAATAGTGAATGAGTGAATTGAGTTTAAATCCTCTTCGTATTTAAATTAAATTTATATCACGACGTGGAAGGACAGCAAGAAGTGTTGACGTTTACCACATGTGAAACTCGCGAACAAGGGTATGTGCCGACAGATTTTGAAAAGCAATCAGGGGGAACCGTGATTCTCACCTTCAGTCATAGTTTCTGAAGTGTCCAACGGACGCAACTCTACATGATGAACTGCGGCGTCCTCGAGGAATTGTTTTGTTCAGTTCAGCTTGTTAAACTTACTACGGTCAGTTACAAGAGTTTAAAGTCTCCTGTCAGAACCTGCAGGCAATAGTGCAATGATTTTGTACTTTCGGACAACTTCAAGGTGCTTGGTCGATATCGTCATGAGATCATTTTTACTAATTTCAGTTTGTCTTAGTTCTTGGCACGTTTTCAAGAACTGTTTGGAGAATGGCGTTAGAGTAATGCCATATTACCTCACAAAGTGCATTTGATTGTACCACCCTTCATTGAAAAACATGCAGTCCTCACAGCATAGCTTCTATCCTTTTTTCTTAATTCGCGTAAAACATTCTATCACTTGCCTGAAACAATTGTCGTGGCCGTTGTAGCAAATGACGCTTGAAATACGAACCGTGAGTACTCCTCGCCCATTACAGAGTCGTCTGTCAAAACAAAAATAGTGAGTGAGTGGGTATGGTTTTCGCCGCTTTTAGCAATATTCCAGCAATATCACGGCGGGGGACGCCAGAAATGGGCTTCACACATTGTACCCATGTGGGAAACCAAACCCGGGTTTTCAGCGTGACGAGCGGACGCTTTAACGATTAGGCTACCCTGCCGCCCCTCAGAACATAAAATAATAGTTATGTGATAATAATGATATTGATGCTGCTGCTGATAACAAGACGGCCCAACGCCTTCTCGGTGGATGCCTGGCATTTGTACGGACACTGTAAGGACAGGAACCAAGGGGTCGATCCTTTCATGACCCTCTTGGCCATGCTTTCCGTAATGACTCCTTATGGGTTTTGAGGTCCATCCAAGGTATGACCCAGAAATATATAGATGGGGCCATTGCAAATGATAAAACTAATAGAGGTAGACTTTGTTTTGTGATATTACAATGTTTCTAAGTCTGTGAAGCTACGGTACATGAGGATAACTGCCAAAACAGATATCTTAATAAGTAGTATGTATGTTCCTATCTCTGATCAACATAGAGATCCAGTGAGGGCACTGAACATAGACTGGACATTATTCTATGACAACATTGTACCAACAAAACAATAGATGTAGGACCCACCGATGTTTTGTAAGACACTGAAAGACAAACAGTTATTAATGTAAATTTTCGGATGATCTCATGTCACAGTACCTGGATTCAGAAAGAAACGTCCAATACCACAAAAAGCATTCGTTCCCGGGTCTGTTCCAAAACTAAACCCATAGCCAAACATCCAGTAGGATATCCCTCCGAAAATAACGTCCGCGACGTTTTTGGCCATGACGTTAACTTCATTTTTACATCCAGCGAATCCACTCTCCAGGAGCCCAAATCCTGAAGCAAAATGTAGAGGTTAAACAACTGATGAATTTTTGTGAATTTCAGGTAACAGCGGTATTAGGGTGTTATCTACCGCTGTAAGTAAATCAGTGTGGGGTTGAGTGTACTCCGCAGGGAACTGAGACCTGTGAATGTAAGTCCACTGCGCATCAATCTACCGACAGAGCTTTTGCCCATATTCATGTTGTTGCATATCACACATATAACTATACTCAACGAAATAAAAAAATCGACACTTGTGCATTATTATGATCAGTATAATTATAGATGGAAATGTTTCAGCTATCCTCCAGGTAACAATACAGACGATGAAAAGTTGGCTGTGACATAATTTTATTGGAAAAAATCACGCACAGCTTTCCCTCATCCCCAACGCGAACTCCATATTGATAGAACTGTTCGCACAGAAGTCACCAACGAGAGTGACCTCGTAGGGCGACGTATGCACAACCTTTCTCGTCACTAAATGGCAGAAATATTGCCGTGGTGACGGTAACTCACTCACTCCTAGGGCGGCGATGGCGGCAACACAACGTCTCCTCGTGGACAGGAGAATTTGTGGAAACAGTCTAGCCGGAAGTCGCTGATCGAGTGCTGGCCCAAGTACTTGCAAGGTCAGGGTTGATTCACCCATAACATGTCGAGTATATCAACACCGGTGTTACGTAAGAACTAAAGTATGGGGCGTGGAAATGTCATGTTAAAATGTCAGTTCAACTCACGTATGAAGCTGCATGAGAGACAAAAGGACTGGGGCCAAAACGTGGTGCGATGCTGTATAGCATGCGCAGTACAATTCCCCTGGACTTCGATCAATTAAGATCGGCCGTTGGCACAAAATTCTCCCCAAACCATTACGCTCTCCCCCGAATCAAAGGAAATTAACGAAAACACCACCGTGTCTGCGGATCCATGGTAAACGCTGAGTACGACGAAATCGTTTAGCTCACATGCAGTGCGCATTCAATACCTGCTGGTCCCCCTCTACCTCTGAACGACTGTCTGCTTGAGGAGGTTGCAATCACGATATTTGTTGTGCAGATGACGTAACCTGATTTGTACCTCATGTTTGCGTGACGTCACGCGCGGTGCCCCAAGCTTTGGGCGCAGTGTCTCTCAACTACAGACCAGGGTTCGTGCAACGGATTGTCAATTCAATTTATATATCGAAACACCACCAACGGTGGTACATGAGAATGTAAATTAGAATATTTATATAAATTTATATGTCAAGATGGACAAAAAATAAAAAAATAACCACAAGTCTTTGTGGATACATAGAGCAAGATGTTTGAGATTACGCGTTTGTTTAGATGTGATCAGTTTGTGACTTTCCATAAGGAAACTGAATTCAGGTAAGAAAGTAAATATGTTTGTCTATACAGTAGTAAAGCTTCGCATTTGAACAGATTATGGAGTTCATCTCCCAATGCATGGGAGTTGCATAAATGACACAGACGATATTCTCTAGGAACATTTGTCCAACGACCAACGTCTACAGGTAAGTGATGATCACCTGTTCCAACATTAAGTCTTCCCACGGCAAGCTATTTTGTGATTGGCTGCATACTCTCGCCTTGATTAAACTTGCAATTTTCATACCTTTGCTTGCTTTGCAATATCTGCTTGCATTCTAATGGATGCACGTGATTGTTGTGTTACACTCTTTATGTCCATTTTTTTCACGTCAGTCGCCAAGTCTATTGACAAACACTTTCATGCTATTGTCCGTTTTTTGGCACGACTGGGAATGCTTTGTTGTTTGGTTATTTTCGTCACCCATGTGATATGTAGATCAATACATTACTCGTAGCTTGTCAATTAAATTGTGGATGAATGTCTTCAAATTCTATCGCCAAACCATGGTCATGCTTAACACATTGTACATATGTTAAAGTATTCATAGGTAGCGGGAAGTAACCATAGCAAACGAGTCGGTTCGGGTAACTGCTCTTATCGTGATGCTGCATGTAAAGTCAAATCAGTTTGTAGACGTAATTAAACTGCGCAAATGCACATAAACTTTAGGCTTTGTTTAATAAAACAGAAGGGTTTGGAATGGTTCCATATCCACCAGTAGGTTAACGTATCTAGCATGCAACATACCCAAAACACGCCCACAACACACTCATAACACACCCACAAAGCTTAACAACACACCCACAACACACCAACACTACACTCACAACACACTCACAAAACACTCATCACGAACCCAATTTCTGGTGTCCCCCGCCGTGATATTGCTGGAATATTGCTAAAAGCGGCGTAAAACTAAACTCAGTCAGTCAGTCATCACGAACCCAAAACACACTCACAACACATTTACAACACACTTACAACACACTCACAGCACACCCACAACACACCCACAACACACTCACAACACACCCACAGCACATTTACAACACACTCACAGCACGCTTACACCACACTCACAACACACTTACAACACACTTACAACGTACCTACAACACACCCACAGCACACTTACAACACACTCACAGCACACCCACAACACACTCACAACACACTTACAACACACCTTTGACACACCTACCACACACCCACAGCATACCCACAACACACCCACAGCACACCCACGGCACACCCACAACACACCCACAGCAAACCCACAGCACACCCACAACACGTATTTGGATTCTAACACATATAAAAATAACATCATTTAACGGCAGTTTCCAAAGAAATAACATTTACTCTTGAGTTTCAGTATAGTTGTATTTTGGGACGGGTCCCCGTGAACATGTCCTCGGGGAATTACAGACATTCTTCATTATATATGAGTGTTGCCTCCACGTGTTGAATAGGAGAGGTGGTCCAAGTCCATCCCATAAGGATATAAAATATCGATCACACGAAAGATTCAGAACTACATACGTCGATACAATTCAAAACGAAAGGTAATCCTTTCAATTCTTTCACAATTCGAATGTGTGAGTGATGCGATGATTAAACGTAACGATACCATATGTATAACCTTCAAATTATGTGTTATTGAAACAAGAACTGTTGTTACAACAGTTTCAGAGAGGGAGTGAGGTTAGTTTTACGCCGCACTCAGCAATATTCCAGCTATATGGCGCCGATGTGTAAATAATCGATTCTGGACCAGACAATCCAGTGATCAACAGCATGAGCATCGATCTATTCAATTGGGATACGGTGACATGTGCTTATGAGGATGTGTTTTTGTTAATTATAATGTCACAACAATCAACTTTTAGTTGTTATGGGTCACAAACCATTATAGTTTAAGTTTGGATTTGAACTCGATAGGTCTACGAAATTGTATACGATGACATGTATTAACCAAGTCAGCGAGCCTGACCACCCGATCTCGTCAGTCGACAAGCATGGGTTGCTGAAGATCTATTCTAACCCTGATCTTAACGTGTAGAACACTTTAGGAGGTAAGATAAATTAGATAAATATAAAACAATTGCATCTGAATCGCTTTCTTTCAGTTTTCAAAACTGAACATACATGTTTTCAAAACTGAAACGTATCAGTTATATTTATGTTGTTGGGACATATGAATTAATAATTTACAGTTCTTTGATGGTGTTTTTTTTCCAGAAAATTGTTTTATGACAACAAATAGTATCAGACCAAACAAGGCATATCTTCTTTTATCTCTGTGAATTTATCGCTGTTTTGAAGAATCTACACAATATCGTAGCAGTTATGAAATGAGCCTACCTGACTGCATGGTAAATATAATAAAGGAGCTTGTAAGAATCCATGTAGCATCGTCCCACGTTGGAGTGTTTCGGAAGTCTGTAGCCTTTGTTTGACTTTGGACAGTGGTCATCGACGATGTATTGTCAGGAAATGTTGACACTGTTGTATTTATCGCCATGTTGAGCCAATTGCGATTTGGAGTTGAATTTTGGACTACTCTTTGTAGGAGAGCACAAAATCATATATGAGTATACATTTTAACAAGATTGTCTTTACATCTGTCTAGGATGGTAACACATGAACACCTTGTCCAAGCTGTAAAAGGTCTTCAAATGACATTGAAAACACACAATAGTTGTACATGTGAAGAGTATAAATCCACACTCAGTTTATAGATAACGGAGATAGTTTGTCTAGACACGGGACAGCCTTGCATTTCAACACACATAATCACTTGAGTCTAATACACCTGTTCAGATTACAGGTGATCCCAAAGAAAACAGCAGCGACAAGATACAAAAAATGACATCAAGTCCGAAACCACTGCTGTGAAGAAACCAGTGTCCAGTCCGTATTGATATATCCAACAGATAGGTTCACTGACACGGACTGACGCTTCAAGCGGACTAAGCTGAATGGAACAAATATAGCTTACCTGTGTGGCTGACAACATCAGGACAAATCGATCGCCTATTGGTGATCAGCATGAGCTACTCACCAGATGCTGTTCGGAGCCATGCCATGTCATCTCAGCTGATCACTTGGAAATTACATCCTACGATCGCTGTTGGTGTAGATCCGGTAGTTTACCGGATAGCATGTGTTCGACTAACGCATTAATGTCTTTTGGGTTATTTTTATACTTTAAATTGTTCCTTTATACAAATTAGGATCTTTGTTGGATGAGTGCAATAGACATATATGTTCATTTTAACATCACTATCACCGAGGAGTTCATATTCGTGTTTTGAGGTAGGAAATTGGAACATGTGAAGAGAATATCATAAGCAGCGATTTCAATATATGCTGATATTTCAAATTTCTTGCAAATTACTTTTGGAGTTAATGATTTCTTATCCCATCGTTTCTGGAGCCGATATTCAGAAATGAAATCAAAAGGAAACCCTGAAGATATTACTAAAACTTTAAACATATTGTGCGTCTGTTCAGCATAGACAGAAAGCATAATGAATGTTTCAAAATGCAACCTGCTATCGATACCGGGCAATAGGTTTATAACTGTGTTTATAAGTAGTAGAATCTCTTCACTTTACAACTGATGTAATTCGAAACTGGCATATTGTTTAAAGTTCTTATAAAAACAAGCGCTGTCGTGTGACTGCAATTATACAATGCAATGTTTACATGAAGCCGTCGAATGACAGGAGAATGCTGTGTGGTGTCAGGCAGGACATATGTAAGCAGCCCTCCTGACCTCGGTCATATTTATAAATTTACGGCTATTTTGCCCTTTATTCTCAAATGAATCGATGAATGTCGCCAGATAACCGATACTGATTCTTCTCTGACGTTGTATTATATGTGAGTTAATTTAGCTTTACGCCGCACTCAGCAATATTACAGTTATATAGCGGCGGTCTGTAAATGATCGAGTCTGAACCAGACAATCCAGTGATCAACAGCATGAACATCGACCTGAGATACGATGACGTGTGTGAACCATGTCAGCGACCCTACCACCCGATCCCGTTAGTCGCTTCTTACGACAAGCATTGGTTACTGGAGATCAGTTCTAACCCGGATCTTCAAGTGTCCGTGAAGCCAGAAGATAGGCAGTCATGTCCTGGTGAGTAGTTGTGTATAATTTATCGCCCACTGTTTCAGCTGACTTGTGTCAGCTGTACCGGGATCTTCACGGGCCACATTTTATATGTACTCAACTTAACAAGCAGAGGCTCACGAAGTATCGATATTGATGTTAAATGTCCGACAAAGCTACCAGCTGACGAAAACATTCTATTCGGGAAAAGTGTTATGTCTGTAGAACTAACACCAAAACTAAATCCGGTAAGTTGGACGTACCCCACAACCATGTGTCATCTTTGAGTTTGACACGCTCGAGGGAGGTCGATAAATCCTTGTGGTCCATTTTTCTTTTTAGACAGTTCTGTGGAATCTTGTTTATTCTCATACAGTTCTGATGTACTTGATAACATTTATTGTTCGTGTATGAACCAGCTCTGCAGTGACTCGGTGATTATGGAACAGGTTCCAAAATCCAAAATGTTGACGACTGAACCTGTATAATGCGTCCCAGGTCAACAAGAGTACAGGAATATATCCCACCTGGCCCAAAGAAATAGAGCTGAAACGGCGAATCAAACTGCTTTAAACATGCTGCTGGAGTTCAGGTTACTAGTCAGACTATTAGAAATCGACTACTTGCATCTGATTTCCATGCCTCTTAGAAATCGTCATATGGCCAACTAAGGTCAATGGGGAAGCGTCTAAACTGAGGAAATTGTTGCTGGTCACGTGCTATGTTTTCAGTTGATTCACTTTGCTCTTTCTTAATAGTTGTGGTCGTGTAGTCCTGTCTGAACGCCAAGCCAATGTTAACTTGAGGCCTTCAGACAGATTTGACCGTTATGATGTTGGGTGGCATGACTGACTGACAGAACCTGACTCCGTATTGTGCAGTGCAAGTTCAGTGGACATTAGCATCGGGATAACTTTTTCTGAGGACGACAACGCCCATGCAATCGTCAAAGCTCACCTACGTACTAAGGAAAGCCAAGGCAAGCAATGAGCCGAGACCTGTCCCTCATGTAATAAATGTCTAGGACATGATACGGACACGTGTGCCTCAACATCATAGGCCATATTGGTCAGGGGCTTTATGAGGAGTAGGTTCGACTCCCTCAACTCGCCACTGGGAGACTCGCACGCAGAATATGCCTAATTGAGGGATGTTTAACAAATCCACTTCTTATCTAAAACTTTCTAAACAAATTTTATATCTTACCCTTTTGTCGTTGAAGATACAATCTATTGACATGCTTCGTTACTGTTTGTAACATGTTCAATATCACACATTATTTGCTACAAACTAATATCTCTAACCTATTTGGAAGACGTAAGTTAATTCTCCGTACCTCCTATTATACAGCACAGTATATGTTTGATGATTTTGTTCCACATTCTGACTATGCAATATTTAAGATACCATACGGATTTTAGCTTTAAAATTATTACATCGAATTTAGCTTCACAAGTCAGTAAGTGCGCTATGTTGTTGTCGGTTTTCTGATCAGTCACTTGATTGTCTTGTTTGTTGTACAGGCCGACGTCACATGGCGGGAGTGCTGTTGGCCTGTGTCAGGAAAAAAAGATGCAGCTACCATTTCTGGGGAACTTTAGGATGCTGGTCTATTTGCATCAACACCAAGTGTCATGTTCAGAGATCGATTCATATTTTGTTACCCCTAGTTAGCCTGATGGATAATGGAGACGCTAGTGGAGGCATATTCAGTGATAATTAGTTTTCAGTCTATTAGTAACTGCGCCGTTGCCGATAACCATCGTTGTTTTGTCTCCTGTTGGTACTACACGCATGTTTGTCTGCTGACAATAAATAGTTTGATATCGTCACTGGCTTGTTTTTCCACCATGGCGCTGGCATGTGTTACGTTGGCGTTCTATTTAACTGAACTGGGTGGATGTTTCTGCTGAATGACTGAAGTTCGTTATTAACCCAGAAGCATTTAAGTAATATTAAAGGTACCAGTATCACAGTACCAACCGATTAACCGAGGGTACAGTGTTATAAGACATATATAAATGAGGAACCGTTTGCATGTAGAAACCTAGAATATCGGTGCAGTTGTTTCCAGTGTATCTCACTGAACATTATCATTTCTCTTCCGTGCGGAATGGCATGTTCACACTAACTGTTTTCATTGTTAGCAAAGCGGCCCATGGCAACGTGATGCGATGTCAACGTGATGCCGTCAATAATTGAAGCTGACGCCAACCATTGTTCTCCGTCATTTAGATTTCACAGTCGGCTTCATGTAACGTTTAACAACAGATTCACTGTGGTGAGGCCTCTCGTCACAAAATGTTGATGTTTAAATTCTTACGCTATTCTCGTAAATTGTTATCCCCCATTCGGTACAGCGAATGTTTTGAGTCTTCTGTAGTGCCAAGCAGAATGTTGAGATCTTGAATTATTATCGATTATACCAGATCCACACAATATACGTCTTGTTTTGGTTCAACTTATCCATACAAATACGCTAGTTGCGAAATGTCTCATTACAATAGCTTTAAGGAGTGTCTTGAATTTCAAATGAAATATTTATGTAAACAGTTTGGCACTTATCTTACACTTCAATACACCTTTCTATACCACACAGGTTAAATAAATCAGTGTTTTCACAGAAAACACTTTCGACGTCCCCATTTATTTCATCTGAGATCTTTTGTCTAGTGTTCACTCGTGCTCTTTAGACACATCGAGGCAGGGCGCTTAAACGCATACAACACAAAGATTAAAGTAAACGGCAGTATGAAATATACGTTTACTAAATAGACACACATGCTATGAGGCTAAGTATGAGTGACACTGAAGGACAAAGGTAAACTATTGACATAAACTGTATAGCGTCATTGCTTGCAGCCAGGTGGGTATTCTTAATAACGAATAGTTTTCCTAACGTGTCAAAATATAGTGGATCATGGCCATAACGAGAAGAGCAGCTCTTGCAGATATACTAAATAGATATACTAAATAGACTGGATGGTCATCATTGATAATGAATCGATCTAGATTGATTTTCCATGAATATTCTGGCAAAATGACTATTCTGATTCCAGGTTTTGTTGTTTTCATAAATAAGTCTCTCTTATTTGATTTCGTTATACACAAACTTACATTCAATGTTCCTGAATATGCCCATGTGCTCAGAAACCAGTGATATAATTGAAAACTTCAAACCGGTTGATCCGGTAATGCTTCCACTACGGCTTAAAGATTCTGTAACAATCCATGACAACAAAGGTCTTTTTAATCCAGCATTGTGTTTCATCCAATCGATATCTGGCCATTTTGAAGCTTGTCGGTAAGCCAGTAAGAAAACGTAAATGGCGTCCATATTGTTGACAATCCCGAGATGGATGCTGAATCAGTTTCCACACAGCGCTCAGATGGACAGATGTATGTTATCGACAGTGGGAAAGCTCCGTTGCCTATATTAGTAGGAATGTGTTGTGGAAAATGGGATTGATCGGAGGTCATAGAAGCCTTTGTATTAATAATTGCAATAAAAATACATTTCTCAACAACAACAGTTCTATATGGGATTAATCTGCCCGACCTTCGTGGCCATAAACGACCATGGGGACGACTAATGCTCTCATGTGTTAATACTTTCTTTATGGTTTGATTTTATGTAATAAAACACCAATAGGGAAAATTGTCAAAGAACAATGAGTACATATTCTTCTATTTATGTCCTATATGATTTCCCACAAAGGCGATCCTGGTTACTTTTGCTTGTGAGTATATATTTGCCCTTGGATTCTGCATTTGCTTAGGATGTTTACAAATATATTGGCGCTGTATTACTCACCTGCTCAGGCATGTGATTCTTTAACATGAATTGTCAAACAATTTGCCTTTGGATTCTACATTTGTTTAGGGTGTTTGCAAATATACTGGCACTGTAGTTACTCACATGCTCATGCGTGCTATTCTTAAAAAATCATTGTGGAGCAATTTGCTCTTGGCTTCTACATTTGTTACGATGTTTGTGAATTTACTGGCACTCTTAGACTTGCATGCTCATGTATGTTATCATTAAATGGTTTGTATAACATCCAAAGATTGCCTGTGCGTGTAAATAGTGAAGCTTACCATAATCCTGTGATCCCGGGGTCGATAACCGGATTCGCTCATATTATGGTTCTTCCTTTTGATCTCCATTAAATCGGACTTGCCTTCAGTATAGAGCTCAGGAACCGCTGTGCGTTACCTTAAATCCAGGTCACTTGCTCAAAGAAATACAAAAAAGCCAAACCAACCTGAGTTTGCTCAGTTAGAGTTAATGTTATTTGTGGAAGACATGCATTTGAACACGCATACATTAACTTTGGATTCTTCTCTGTTCCATAAAATTAAAATACTGTTTACAGACAAAATATCCACTGTAAACTATTGACAGTAACACAAGTGCCCTATGTCATTGTCCTTTTGAAAGAGCAGAATGTGTTGTCATACAGCAGGATTTTGGCAATTTGGCGCTGAAGATGGCACCGGTTTGCGTTCTACTTACTGCTTTGAGTTCTCCTTCTAACCGTGCCATGTTCTTTGTTTACTGTGTCATGTTCTCTGTCTGACTGTGTCATGTTCTTTGTTTTACTGTGTCAGGTTCTCTGTCTGACTGTGTCATGTTCTCCTTCTTACTGTGTCATATTTTCTGTCTGACTGTGTCATGTTCTCCTTCTTACTGTGTCATGTTCTCTGTCTGGCTGTTTCATGTTCTCTGTCTGACTGTGTCATGTTCTCTGTCTGACTGTCTCATGTTCTCTTTCTTACTGTGTCATGTTCTTTGTTTTACAGTGTCATGTTCTTTGTTTTACTGTGTCATGATCTCAGTCTTACAGTGTCATGTTCTCTCTGTGACTGTGTCATGTTCTTTGATTAACTGCGTCATGTTCTCTGTCTTACTGTGTCATGTTCTCTGTCTTCCTGTGTCATATTCTCTGTCTGACTGTGCCATGTTCTCCTTCTTACTGTGTCGTGTTCTCCGTCTGCCTGTGTCATGTTCTCTGTCTTACTGTGTTATGTTCTCTGTCTTACTGTGTCATGTTCTTTGTTTTACTGTGTCAAGTTCTCCGTGTTACTGTGTCATGTTCTCTGTCTGACTGTGTCATGTTCTCCGTCTTACTGTGTCATGTTCTCTGTCTTACTGTGTCATGTTCTCTGTCTTACTGTGTCATGTTCTTCTTACTGTGTCATGTTCTCCTTCTTACTGTGTCATGTTCTCTGTCTTACTGTGTCATGTTCTCCTTCTGACTGTGTCATGTTCTTCTTACTGTGTCATGTTCTCCTTCTTACTGTGTCATGTTCTCCTTCTTACTGTGTCATGTTCTCCGTCTTTCTGTGTCTTGTTCTCCATCATAACGTGCGTAAAATGGACGTAACTCTCAACATCGTATCGTAGCAACAAGCATTGAACTACTAAAACGCCAATTCCAGGCTTAACGTATCTACACCAAGTCACCCATTAGCTCTAACGTTTACGCTCAATGATTGGAGTTCATCATTTATTCACGATTGATGGAAGTGTTATTGTAGTATACCTGGATATAATACACTCATAGGACTTATCAATCAATAAGTAATGACACCACAGTAACATTACTATCAGTGATGTGCATTTGACTTGACAGCGACCTTTCTCTTACATAAACAGCTAGTTAAAATACAATAGAGATATTGCCACACAATAACTACTGAACGTGTTTCACTGGAGATGTGACTCAGCGTCCAAGTGGGTGTTTGCGTGTGTATATGTGAGCGCGTGCGTGCCTGCGTACGTGTGTATTTAGCTACGTGTACTAGTCCGGACTTCTGCTGGTTTTATAGCTCCACCCAACAGGGATACCATGGGTACCACACTAAGACACATTATACTGCGTCAGAGCTGGTGACGGGAGCAATTGAGCTTAAGAACAAGTACCATATTTCAACGTCTTCCGCTAACAAAGGGATAGGAGTTTGAACCATCGACCTTCAACCAATCATTTGGAAGACTGAGTCACAAATGGCGGCTAGTGCTACAATGCTCATGTACTATACAAGCCATTCGTGGATGCTAATCAACATGTAGACAAATAGTTCACACATCGCCAGATTCAATGAGCACTTTTTTATTGTCTTCAAAACAAATACATAACGTTTACTTCAAGCTGAAACGAGAAATGAAAATCAACATTCGGCCCCACTGCAAACATCTTTGAGAAACGTGCACAAAGCTCACTGATTTGTCAAACATGTCTTTTGTAAATAACACTTACTAATACGTACAATACATCCAAGAAAATATATAACAGGTACATGAAATTATCATGAATCATTATGTTTGGTTGTAGAGCTGTTGTCACCAATCTCTGGCCCAGAACGTTTAGACGGATCATTTACCAGTGAAGGTTTAAGTCTTCACATAACTCCGGAATTGAAACCGATTTGTGGTAGTCATGTACGAGAAGTTAGATACGATATACATATGCCTTGGTACAAGACGAGTAGTGATACAAGAAGCAAAGGGGAGCATTGCCACAACTTTAATTAATACTTACTAAACGTCATTTGTGACAATATAATTGCAAAAATACGGTCACAATCAGAACAACTTCTGCCGTCAAGACATGGAGTGTAGGAAGTGTTTCTCCACATTTATCGAAGTGAGGATTGATGTTTTCTTGCCTTGCGGTTTTACCAATACGTGTTGATCCACGTGTATCGCTATGCTCCGATGTAAGGCTTTCACGGCGTGATATAAATGAAATGCTAATGAAGGCAGCGTTAAAGTAATCATTTGTAAGATTGAAGGCGTGTAACAAACGGTAAAACAAAATGAAAAACTCACGGGTAACACCCAACAATACCGCCCCTTGTTATGGCATGCACATTGACAACAACGTCAGATCAGTCACCTTTTATATCGTCAACTGGGTTTGCTCCATAACACTTCTCTGGCTCGTTCTCATCTTTGATGAAACCAAAGTTTGTAAATTGCACTCCAGCCGCAGTTTCACTTTCTGTTATGTCACTGATAACCTCTTCTTCTGCTTTCACTTCCTTCTTAGCGTGTTTCCTGAAGATGTCCAACGCTTTCCTCTCCGCCTGAGGCTCGTCACCTTTCGATTCGTCCTCTTCCTTATCACTATTGCCCCTCTTCCGTCTTATTGCCACGATAGTCTTTTTCTTAATGAAACAGAAGCATAGTTTCTCATCAGCAACAACCTGTTCGTCCCCTCCGTCGTCCTTAGTTTTGTTCGCGGATCGCTTGGTCTTGAAATGCTTTGCAAGAACTGGCATTACCCCATTGGGAGGCATGATGTTGTGTTCAAAGAAGTCTGCACCCACAATCTCTTCCTCTGCTGACACCCTCAGACCGATAACCAGGTCGATGACCTTGAGGACGATAACGGACATCATTGCTGACCAGAGAATGATTGTTACGACAGCGAGAGTCTGGACGCCGAGGAGGTACCATCCTCCACCCTGTAATAATGAGAGCACTGGACATTGAAACTATCATTAAATTATCATGGCAATATTTTACATATCAACTGTACGAGTGAAATTAACAAAATAATGATAGAGTTAACAATTACTAATAAAAAATTAAAACAAAATGCTCTTATTTAATGAATACATTTATATTGCATCATCATATATCACATATTTATTTCTGCCCAGCGAGGGCGGTGGGGTAGCGTAGTGGTTAAAACGTTCGCTCGTTACGCCGAAGACCGGGTTCAATTCCCCGCATGGGTAATGTGTGAAGCCCATTTCTGGTGTCCCCACTACCGTGATATTGCTGAAATATTGCTAAAATGCGGCGTAAAACTAAACTCACTTACCCACTGCCCAGCGCACGGAACTTGTTGAGTAACCCGTCGCTGAATGGTTATGTGACGGCGCTTGCTTTATGTAGTGTGTGACATGCCAACACTTTATACCCATGCAGTAATGGCCAGTAGTGGCAGCATTGTAACATTGATTATTGTATTGAAGAGCGACTAGCGGTTGAAGCGTTCGCCCATCTCACTGAATGTCCGTGTTCGATTCCCAAATTCCTGTGTACCCATGCCGTGGTATCGCGGGAATAATATTTGTTAAAGGCATATATTAAATGATGAAGTTTTGGCGTTGATCTTTGCAGTTGGGATACGATGACATGTGTCAACAAAGTCAGTGAGTCTGACCACCCGATCCCGTTAGTCACCTCTAACGAATAGCATGGGTTGCTGAAGCCCAATTCTAACCCGGATCTTCACGGGTTTTAAATGATGAGGATAGGGGCGACTTACCCAAAGTAGACCATGGTTAAAGTTGAACTCCCCTTGAATCTGATCTTTCTGAGCAAAGATACCACAACAAAGAAGACCCCAGATAGAACAAAACAGGTGTACAGAGCTGGCCCCGACTGGGTCATCAATCTTCAGCTTGAACAACATAAGGTCACTTAAGGCAGCGATAATAGCTCCAATGGACCCTATTATTACGGCTGCCCACGTTGTTGTCACTGCGCAGATTGCTTCAAAAGAACATAATATTTTTTCGTGAGGCAGAACAGAAAAGTGTATTACCTTAATGAGAAACTGGTTTATTTTAGGTGAACATAAGAACCACTGTATAAATAATGCCTTTTTGCTTCATGCACTATAATGTAACGATACTATCGGAGAGGATAATTGAAAAGTTATCCTTAGTTGCCAGACTATAAAGAAAATTGCCAGGTAAAGCAAAGTTTTTATTACATTGAGCAATGGATGCCGTTGAGTGGTCTGCCCCTGCAGGAGAACAATGCTATTTTTATATTTTAATATAAGTGGATGACATTGTCTGTTAAGATATTGTATCAAATGAAAGCTTGGT
>VKKT01000533.1:112755-128828 GCA_008038995.1 Haliotis laevigata | reverse complement strand
CCGCCGTGATGTTGCTGGAATATTGCTAACAGCGGCGTAAAACCAAACTCAGTCAGTCAGTTCTAATTTTGCTAGCCGGTCTGGCTAGTTATGCCTTAAAGTTACTAGCCCACAAAATAATTCACGAGCCCGAAATTTGAATGTAGAAACTAAGAAAAGCATTACAAAAATGGATGAGAATAAGATATTGTTGGCATGACAAGGGTTTCGTTATTAAGCTGCTGACATTTTTCATCAGCCATGATCTTGCATGATTTAAAAGTGTATTATAACGTCGGAGAGAGTGATATATTTACAAAATGACCCCATGATAATCCACCAGCCAGTCGGACCAGTGACTGTGGCCCGACTGGATTTGGCGAGTGGCTATTCCGCACACTGTTTACGTTTGATTTATTAGGATTATTAGCGCGATTTGGTCGGGTTAACTTTCCACATTGGAAACCACATTGGCGAGAGGCTCGCCTACAACTTGTAACACTACATAACAGGGAGTTAGCATTGTGACAAAGAAACCAAAGCAACATTTGCGAATTGTCTCACGACACCGAAGCATTTTGATCCTATTGAAAACGTATTGTCGACTCTTTTGTCGCATCGTCTACCGTACAGTCTTACATATTGCTCAGTAACTCATACTTATACACTGATAGGCGAGAGGTGTAACGCTAAGATCGTTTTGTGGAACGGGGCCAAGGGATAGAATGTTTTTGTCGTCGCCGCTAACACATACTTCATACTGATGACACGAACTGTTTAACAGACAAGGTGACTCGAACATTCCAAGATGTCTTCCTATAGATGTAGGAATTAGTTCATGATGCTCACATAATGGAACGGTAGATGGCTGTCAAGTGTTTGTTAAAATTGTGGTTTTCCAGGTGTTTTTTCAAGCACAGTTGTGTATGTGTTATGCTGGATGATATTGGTATGGCGTGTCTCTAGGGGATTGCGGACTGGCGAATCTCTGGGGTGTGAGTATCTCCAGGATGTTGGTTTGCTGAGCCTCAGGGGCGTGTTGATCTGGCAGGTCTCTTAAGGATGTTCGTCTGGAGTGGCTCCAGAGGATGATGGTCTGGAGTGGCTCCAGAGGATAATGGTCTGGCGTGTCTCTGGAGGATGATGGTCTGGAGTTGCTCCAGAGGCTGATGGTCTGGAGTGTGCTCTAGAGGATGTTGGTCTGTTGTCTCTAGAGGATGTTGGTCTGTTGTCTCTGGAGGATGTTGGTCTGGTGTGTCACGAGGATGTTGGTCTGATGTGTCTCTGGAGGATGTTGATCTGTTGTCTGTGGAGGATGTTGGTCTGGTGTGTCTCGAGGATGTTGGTCTGGTGTGTCTCGAGGATGTTGGTCTCGTGTGTCACGAGGATGTTGGTCTGATGTGTCTCTGGGGAATGTTGGTCTGGTGTATCTCTGGAGCTTGTTGGTCCCGGACTTCTCCAGGGGTTGATGGTTTGATCTGTATCTCTAGAGGATGTTGCAGCCCCAACAGCAAGTCTGTGGGTATTTAGGGGCGTAAACCTTGTTCTCAAAGCCATAGATGAAGAAGTCCGCATCCGACTCCTTCCAGTGGAAGAAGGCCTGGGTGACGGGCACAATCCGTACTTGGTGGCGCTGCAAACACAACCATCGGTGAAAACATCCGGAATGTTTATACTGACTCAGACGTATTCAGTTCCATTAACATGATTTTAAGGTATGGAAACAAAATCAGAAACGAACCAGCTGAAGAACACGAGTATGGCTTGGTGCTGAGAAACAAGGGATCCTAACTGGGTTTAATCTGAGATTCAACAGAACGTGGATCAAGGTGATGCCGAGGGAACCTGACTGACCATCCGAACCTGTTAGTCGCCTCTTACGACAAGCATGTATTATTGAAGATAAACTCAAACCCGGATCTTCATGGGTGTGGATGTCAGTGACAAGAGCAAACGAGTTGTTTGCGCATCTAACATTGCTGCACAAATACAGAGAATAGGTAGCTCCCTTAGCCATATTAGGATGTATTACATTCACTGATTACGATCCCAGGTCTGCCGCCAACACCGTACTGTTTCGTTTCACCAAATTTGTAAACCTCTACTGGGCTACTTTTGTGGTTCGTCACACATTAAGCCGACCCGGGCTGAGGACTGCTAAAATATTGTTCAAAGCGGCATCAAAACTCACTCACTTAATCAGACAATGCATAAGATAATAACCTGGTCTACCCAGTATTCAATCAGATGGCCGACTGGGTAAGATTGATTTTACGTTGCTGGTTAGTACTGTACCATCCACACCACTATCACACAAATCAGACTTCAACCACAGAAAGTGAACACTTGACCCAGTAGGCTAACCCCTTGCATCACAGTATACAAGAACTCCTTTAAAACATCAATGTTTGGTTAAATTGGGACGGTATGTTGCACGGCAAGCATAGGTTATTGGTTTGCTGTTGGATTGTGCACTTTGTTTACTTTTGGATTCGGGGCGGTGGAATAGCCTAGTGGTTAAAGCGTTCGCTCGTCACGCCAAAGACCAGGGTTCGTTTCCCTGCATGGGTACAATGTGTGAAGCGCATTCCTGGTGTGCCCCGCCGTGATATTGCTGGAAGAATGCTAAAAGCGGCATAAAACTAAACTCAATCACTCACTACTTCTGGATTCCTGTTAATTCCTGTGTTAAAGACAGCATTTGCTCCCAAGGATGCGCCCATTTTCCCCAAATTCCTATAATTCTCGGCTACTGGTTTGACTGTACCTGCATCAGCATACGCTCTGTTGGGAAGGCCCCTGCGTGAGACCCCACGATAGTCTTGGAAGCGTTGTTGATTTCCTGATCCGGAAAGTGATTCACTGGAAACACCTTGAAATGTATAGAAATTGAAAGAACATACATGTTATCGTTTTTCAGTTAATGCCTGTTCGTGCATCTCATTTTAGCTGTGGCGCTTAATACGTAAAGTTTTGTGTGTATGTATTAACACGTTTAACTATCTATATAAACTATGTTGGTCTGGTGAGTTCAACAAACTGAAACCTATCGGTCATGGAAAATATTGAATGCGATATGGTATCACACAGACTTTGTAGAAGATATAACATTTCATCGTCTCGGGAACTGGGTAATTTTTCCATTTCTATTTTAAATGAGAAGGTGGACTACTTTTCCGAAGGATTCCAAATGGTCCAGCAAAACAGCTGTATTTAATAAACAAACAATATAGTACAGGGTAGCTTTTGAAACAAAACAGTTATTTTAGAAACTAACTACCCCCAACGCTCACCCCACCCAAACATCAATAACAAATTGTTAGTCACCCATGTGAGTACAACTGCTTACCCTGGGGGCTGTCTCCTGGAAGGCCTGGTGACCCGTCACCTCACGGATCAGGTGGTCAGGAAGCTCCGTCCTCTCCACGATGTGGTCATTGACGTGGTTCACCCTACAAGTGGTCAGAAGGTGAGTTGGAGGAAGATTGGTTGGTTGGGTCAGTGACTGAATGAGTGGGGTAGTTAGTGAGTAGGCACTCGATTGGTGTTTTGGGCCAGTGACTGACTGAGTGGGGAAGTTAGTGAGTAGGCACTCGATTGGTGTTTTGGGCCAGTGACTGACTGAGTGGGGTAGTTAGTGAGTAGGCACTTGATTGGTGTTTTGGGCCAGTGACTGACTGAGTGGGGTAGTTATTGAGTAGGCACTTGATTGGTGTTTTGGGCCAGTGACTGACTGAGTAGGGTAGTTAGTGAGTAGGTAGTATGAATAACAAGCCCTGGACGAAATATGAAGGAATACAGCTTTGCCATAATGGTGACAGTCGAAACAGCCTTCCATCTCACATATTTGTGACTGAGTGAGTGAATATGATACAAGGCCACTTTTATCACTATTGCAGTAGATCGATACATCGCGACACGTCCGACAAATACATAAGGAAAGACCTTAATGTCATACGGGATTTCACCTGGAAATCTCTCCGACAACCATAGGTATTGATAATCGGTGCCTACCATAATATAGTCAGCTTGATGTAGCACTTCAGTCGGGTTTTGCCGTCACACAACGGGCACGTGACGCGTCCGCAACCATGGCAACGGTGACATCTGAGGGACAAGGGATTTACATATTCATTGCGCAAATAATCGGTTCAAATTTAGGTTAACTTAGAAAGGAGTTGTTTTTTCTGTAACACAAATTGGTTCAAATGTCGGTTCCTTTTGCACAGTCCACTTCGGAGTGGTAAAAACTCCTGTACTGTACGTTTATCAATCTGAAAGCATCGTTCTAACATATCCTAGCAAACCTTTTTATCTCCCTGGGAACACCTTATGTGATCCTTCCACACACTCCAAGAAAGAAAAACACAAAAAATAGTGAAAAACATCAAAAGGGTCCCACTCCACTCATCACTCACGTCCTCATCCCTCTGCCGTTGCAGCTGGTGCAGCTGCGGTCAACCCAGTCGCCGTCGATGTACTGCCTCGAACACCCACGACCATTACAAAACGTGCATTGTTCCTGTAACGATATCGACCACGAAGACATTTACTACAGTTTCATAACGACATGGACTATGGAGACATTTACCACAGTTTTATAACGACATCGACCACGGAGACATTCCCCATAGTTTTTTTACGACCACGGACCCATTTACTACAGTTTTATAACAACATCGACCATGGAGACATTTACTACAGTTTTATAACGACATCGACCACAGAAACATTTACTACAGTTAAATAACGACATCAACACGCAGACATTTACTACAGTTTTATAATGACATCGACAACAGAGACATTTCCTACAGATTTACAATGGCATATTGACCACGGAGACAGTTACTGCAGTTTTTCAACGACATCAACCGCGGACATTTACTACAGTTAAATAACGACATCGACCACTGAGACATGTACTACAGTTCATAACATCGACCACTGAGACATGTACTACAGCTTTATAACGACATCGACCACAAAGACATTTACGACAGTTTTATAATGACTTCGACCACTGAGACATGTACTACCGTTTAATAATGACATCGACCATGGAGACATTTACTATACAAAATTATTGAAATCGACAATAGAGCCATTTACTACAGTTTAATAGCGACATCAACCACGGAACCATTTACTACAGTTTAATAACGACATCGAGAACGGAGACACTTACTACAGACAGATAACGATATTGACAACGGAGACACTTACTATACACTTAAATAACGACATCGACCACGGAGCCATTTACTACAGTTTGATAACAAAATGGAAAACAGAGCCATTTCCTACGTACAAATAATGTCAATCACTCACACATTTACAGCAGTTCAACAACGACATAAAACATGGGAAAATGTATTTCAGTTCAAGAAGAAAACAACTACGCGGAAATTTACTACATTTTTCTCTGTTTGGGTAGTCGAGTTGGACAGACATTAATGAGCGTTGTGTGTGATGCAATCAGCTCTTTCACAGATAGATCACGGCGGTATGTATAAACTCCAGTCCGGACTTATCTGTGCTTCAAGGTTCCTTGTCACCCATTAACACAGGGCACATCCAGCCGGACGGGGCAAGCTGTAGATGACTGGCGCAAAGGGATAGAATTTTGTCTGGCAAAGTACCCTATCTAACAAAGTTTAGACTATATATATTGTTTGAATATATTACCTATTAATATTTGACAAAAAAGAAATGATAAATCTTCATTATTCAATAATCTAGACTACACCAACATGGGATATGGTGGATGTATTACGGGGTGTGAATGAGAGACTAACAACCTACCCTCCCTAAACCGAAGCACTTGTTACACTGGATCCATCCGGAGGCACAGCAGTTGTGACAAGCCTGCAACAAGACAGAACAAGTTGTGACAAGCCTGCAACAAGACAGAACGAGTTGTGACAAGCCTGCAACGGCACAGAACGAGTTGTGACAAGCCGGCAAAAACACAGAACAAGTTGTGACAAGCCGGCAAAAACACAGAACAAGTTGTGACAAACCGGCAAAAACACAGAACAAGTTGTGACAAGCCGGCAAACCTCCTCCCCAGTTACCTACCCTGACAGATGCTTTGTGGGGTACCATCCTCTCGCAGTGAACTACCCTGACAGATGCTGTGTGGGGTACCATCCTCTCGCAGTGAACTACCCTGACAGATGCTGTGTGGGGTACCATCCTCTCCCAGTGAACTACTCTGACGTATGATGCAGGGGGTACCATCCTCCAGCAGTTACCTACCTTGACAGATGCTTTGTGGGGTACCATCCTGTCGCAGTGAACTACCATGACAGATGCTGTGTGGGGTACCATCCTCTCCCAGTGAACTACTCTGACGTATGATGCAGGGGGTACCATCCTCAAGCAGTTATCTACCTTGACAGATGTGTGTGGTACCATCATCTAGCAGTTACCTACCTTGACAGATGCTGTGTGTGGTACCTCCAGTTCCATCTTGCCGTCTTGGAACATTGTGGGGCCGGGGCTGGGGGTGATGTCCCAAGGCCCGGGGGCGGGGCCATTTGCCGGGGTGTCTAGAATCTGACCTGTGCAAAGAAACGTGACTTTGATATTGGTATTACTATAACCCTCACACAAGACACAGATGAACGAAGGTTAGATAGCAGACAGTGAAACAACAAGGAATCATATGACCTGTTCTGACACTGCGTCTGTCTCTATTCCAGTAACTGGACATACAGGCGGTTACCCATATGGGGAACGCGACGAGCGAATGATTTTCCAACTTTGCCTCTCCATCGCCGAATTCCTGCCTGAAATCTGCTGTGTACTCACATCAGAGAACTCTGAACTGAACATAACCTAATACTCACCACAAAAAGGGTCGAAGGCCCAAGAAGTTGACCGCGACTCGCAGAATGTCTCAAGGGTGTACTGGAAGAGGAAACAATGAGTGAGTGCGTCAGTGTGTGAGTGAGTGAGTTGGTGTGTGATATTTTGTGAAGTAGCAATGCCAAAATGTATTCGTGAACAAGCACGTGACAGACGAGCGACGATCCATGTCAGGAAACACGTTCAATCAGGAAAGACGAGGGTGAAGACACTATTAAAAGGGCACACGTCATTCTAGCCACCCAATCCTCCGTATGTCACCAGTTTCGTCAAAGTTGACTTAGCAAGCGAGCTTGATTTTACATGACCAAAACGCATGTACATTTCAGGTGAATATAAGCTGTTCGTCTGAAGAGGCCACCTATTGGATCGGGTGGTCAGGCTCGGGGTTTGCATGTCATATTACACCAACGACATCAGTCTCTTTGCACCATATCGATCACTGTTTGTGTGGTCAAGACTCGGTTATGTACAGACCACTGCTACAGTGCTGCTGTGCAATCTAACCATTAACATAATCTTCGACATGAAACAAACACGGCCGTACATGGAAGGCGTTGGTGGGCTGCAGCTGGGTGAACTTCATCGTCTCGGCAGCGCCCTTCCCGTAACAGCAGTGCTCCGCCACATACATCAGCAATGCCTCGCGGGCCTGGTCTTCGTTCACTACGTCCACCCTGAAGTAGAGTCAGATCATCAGTGAATATACCAAAGAAACCCCTTCCCACCACCGTGATCTACCAAACGACAGGTCTTCTTTCACTACATCCGATATGAAGGAGAATCCGGTCATCAATAAATATACCCCCCGCCTCTGTGATCTACCGACGACAGGTCTTAATTCACCACGTCCATCCTGAAGGAAAATTATTTCATCAGCGAAATCTACCAAATGACAGGTCCTCGTTCAACACATTCTCCCTCACTGAATGTACACCGACACCCCGTCATCTGCGGAAAGAAAGGCGCCCATTCACCACGTCCATTCTGAAAGAGCACCAGTTATTGTACCAAGATTAGTCTTATACAGCACGACATGGAAATGTACAGATATAGACTGCACAGTAGGTATGGGTACAAAGCATGTCGTTTGCAGCCATAGACAAACATTGTGGTATTTGCTACTGAACACACGGAACCTTATTGGCAAGTAGAGTTCACTTCGGAATATGATAAGGAACCAAACAAGGAATATGATAAGGAACCAAACAAGGAATATGATAAGGAACCAAACAAGGTACCAAAGAAATGTTTTCTATTCTATCCCTATAAAAACATATATAAGCGCTCACAACCGGACCATGAGTTATCAGGTGGTCTGGTCTGAGTGAGTGAGTGAGTTTAGTTTTACGCCGCTTTTAGCAATATTCCACCAATATCAGGGCGGGTGCACCAGAAATGGGCTTCACACATTGTACCCATGTGGAGAATCGAACCTGGGTCTTCGGCGTGATKAGCGAACGCTTTAACCACTAGGCTACCCCACCGCCCCTGGTCTGCACTGACGAGGTGATCACGTACCCCTTGATCTCCGGTCTCTCTGCTGGGGGCTGAACCGACTCATCATATGACGGGGGAGGAAGGCAACCTGGATAAAAGAAGTTGGTTCTGTCACAGTAGAGTGAACACCCTTAACTATCACTTTACATACCACAAACACCAACCATTTAACGGTTCGCGATCTGATGTTAAAGCGCACTGTGACGAAGATAATCCGATCGAAGTCAACCCTTAAAATTATGAATACACAATGTGTTTTACAGTATGGTCAAATGTAGCATGTGTTATATTAGGGATGACACTTTATCTGTAAAGAACAGATTCTAGAACTTTTAGGGGATTGAATCCAATCCGGGATTCGAACCCCCACTCACCTAATCGCAAGCACACAAAGTCAGCGACCATACGCGCTCAGTCATCTTACCTCCTTAGCGTCCCAGAATCTGTACTTCGTCGGGAAAGTATGATCCGAAATATGCCAAAACCTTAATATGATATTTTATTTATACCCTTCCTTTTAAAACAAGTCAAACATTAGTTTAGCCATAGTGTTAATCAAGATTGAAAGTAGTTCCGCCATTAGTACTATGTTTTCCTCCTGAAAAGATTGAGTTAACCAATGTCAGATGCATATTGTATTTGGAACTAATGTCATGCAAAACTTACTGCCAGAGAAGCCGACCCCTTCGTATCCCCCTACGTTGTCCATCTCATTGAGGGAGGGGGCGGAGGGGGTGGGAGCTGCCTGTCCCCCAGGGAGTGTGCCAGGCTCGCCCTTCTCGTTAGGATTCATCGCCCCGTAGTTCTGAGCTGGGGGCGGTGGTCCTTGACCTGGTACCGCACCAACAGCACCGGCTGGGGGTGCGCCACCTTGGTATCTGTAGGAAAGAAGATTGTAATGTTTCATGCATGGAGTTTACCAAAGGCTTTGTTTTTTCTATCCATGGGATGATCATATAATAATTATAATAATAATAATAATAATAATAATAATTTGTCCTTTGCTTTTTTGTTTGTCTTTAAATCCTTTGAGTTTTCTGCTCAATAAAGAGGAGGGTTACCATCCCGGACCTCCTCAGCACAGATCCCCATGATATTGGCATGATATTTGGACTTGACAAACGTAATATTCTTCATTTGAAACGTGGCAAGGTAATTAATGATGGATCGGTCAGATTACAAGGGGGAGGAGTTATTGAGCACCTTGTGGAAGATCAGGCCTTCACCTATCTTGGAATGCAAGTTCGAGACAAGTTCTAGAATGCCCAGATTCAAGACAAACTTCGGGCCGAGTATAAAGCTGGCTTAAAGAAAATCTGGAGCTCAGAGCTAAATGCTCGAAACAAGGTCAAAGCCACCAATACTTTTGCTGTGCCAGTCCTCTGCTATTCTGCTATTTGGAGTAGTTGATTGGGCAAAACAAGACATCCAGAGTCTTGACCGCCTGACCAGAAGGATCATGTCTGATAACAGAGCTCACCACCCTCGTTCCTCTCTTTATTCGTTTATATATGCTAATCAGTTCTGGAGGTCGCGGTTGGATTAATGTGGAGGCTCTTTTGCACATATTTATTTATCGGATGATCCTCTGATGATGCATGTCAGGACTCATGATGAAAGCAAGGAATTCCACAGCAATTTTAAGCGTGCTGGGGTTGTTGGCTTTAATTACACGTACCGGCCTTAATGTTATATCTTAATATACTTCTCATCCAAAGTTTAGACTCACTAAAGTACTGTCGGAAATAGAAAAAAAGCCCTGTTGTTTGGCTGTTACTCTGTATCCCTAAAATTTACACAATTGCAAATAGCATGTGTCGAAATAACCCACATCGGCCTGACTGGGCGCTCAGTGGGATGCGTAATAGGATATCAAGAAAAGCATGTTTACTCGTAAATTCGGGCAAAACTTAGAAAAAATACGAACAGCTGCTTAAAAGCAATATAGATCAGACTATAAATGACAGTTATAAAGGTCGCTCGGCCAGGTATGATGACGGACCGTCGACACACCGAGCATGGAATGCACGGTCTGCCTACAGGCACAAGGGGTCATCTCAAAGATATTCTATGGGTGTTCTTGTGTGTTGAATATGTCTCAAATATTGATTAACATCTAACGTGTCTATTTTTCATAAAGTTTATGTTGAGATATGTAAAACAGTATGATACCCACAGAAAGGCTTAAATCAGCCATCGTATTAAATGTCTCAAAATATATAGATCGACAGGACTAGATATTATTTGTAAATTGTTTCTTCCCCAGTTTAATTCCCCTAAAGGATTATCCTATCTTAGCTGATATCTCTATCCCCCAGCCCGACCCTAACCATCGTCTGCGACACCCGAACTGGTTTTGCTTTTGAGACGACCCCCCATGTCTGTTTTTATAGTGGTAGTGAGACCCCATGGTAGCTACATCCTTAACAGTTTCACAAGTACAAATATTATTTTGTACGTCAGCTATCGTTTCTAATGAAGCTAAGTCTAATTTCAAAATGGAGATTTAAAACAGTGTCCTTTGTAATATAATGTCATTGCAAACTAATTTGCATAATGCTAAGGTCTGTTCCAAATAAGTCGACTTGGACTTTGAAAAAACCCACATTGCTCATTTCTGCACTAATCTCTCCTCAGTAAAGACCTTTTTTACCAGTTTTTTTTCTGTTTCCAACAGTACTTTAGTGTAAAAATTGCCATACTTCAGGCAACGGTTCTAAACTAAATTTTGCAAAATATCCCATACCGTTTAAAGGTACTGTTTACACATGAACTGATGTATAGTAAAACAAATTCGTAACGTTGAAAAGAAATCGATTATTGTCATGAGCTCAGTAAATGATAAAAATCAGTGAAAATTGACAACTTGACACCAAAACGCAGCTGTTCACATGCACGATCTTTGCACATGATTTTCAGCATTTTGATGCATGATCCTCGGGCAATTCTTCTGCATAAAGTTTGCAGTTGGTTCCCCAAAGTTAGTGGAGAAATCAATCTTCGATGTAACCATACACATATATACGGATTGTAAAATTTGAAGCAACACCTAAAATGTGAAGCTACGAAATCCTTCAGATGCATGTTTGGTACGCAAAATGCAACGTGACCCTAAAAAATGGTATGTGAATACACTCTACACTATCTGGAAGGTACCTGCAGCGACACAACACAGTATGTTTATGAAATCAAGATCATTTATTCCATTGGAGAAATATTGTGGTAAATCCACAAAAAAAGGACATAACAATAGGTATTCACAGTCTTTATCTTGCCAACTGTGTTATGTTTAGTGGAACATTAGAACTACTTGAAATGGAATCCACTGAAACTGACATTTGAAACAATAACTGGGTCATCAGTAGTACGTGTATCCGCCATGAGCCTGAATCACTTCCTGACAGCGTTTCCTCATCCATAGCACGAATTTACGAAAAAAAGACTGTTCCATTCGTCTAGCACGGCCTGCCTGAGTTCTCGAATGTTGGCCAAGGGCTGGTTCCTGGATGAAATAAGCCTACCAATCGCGACCCACACGTGTTTGATCGGATTAAGATCTGGACTTACACATGGTCAATCGAGGGATTCAATGTTATGCTGCCTCTTAAAGTCGGTAATGATCCTAGCAGGACGACGGCGTGCATTGTCATCAAGCTAGATGTGAGCAACATGTGGATTGGCATGCAGAAAAGGCAGCAGAGTGTTCTCGATGATGTCACGGCCATACTCCTCTGCATTCAGCGTGCCCTTTATGACTCTGATGTCCACCTTCTGATCATGGGAGAAAGCTGCCCATACCATGACCGATCCCCCGCCACCAGCTACCGTTTTCAGAAGGTTTTGAGGATTGAGTGCAGTGTTGGGAAGACGTCGGACACGCGAACGGCTGTCAGCAACATACAGGTTGTACCTGGACGCATCAGACCAAATGATACGACGTCACGCGCGCAAATTCCAAATGTGAAGCCAGACGAAGGCGAATGTGATGGCCGGTCAGTCTGGACCTTTTCAATGGACGACGAGCTCGTAGACCAGCAGCTCCCGTGACACATTCACTCCCGTCGTTTGCTGCCACCATTGACTGAGTTGATTTGAAGACCAGAATGGTTCCTGACATGCCATTCGTAGCAGCCGTCTATCATCCTTGGTCTTGTTGAGTCGACCTCGACCAGCGGCAACCTTGACTTCACCTATCCTGTGGTGTGTGTTTTTTTCAGCAACTTGCTGATGACGCTGTGACAGACGTTAACGCGTCTTGTTATCTGCCGCAAGGACATGCCACCGTCTCTCATGCCTACAATTTGCCATTTTGTGGCCTCAGATAACATGTTGCGAGCCATATATTACTGAATCATCAACTCGCACAGTACTACTCTCGAAACAAGTATTGTGAAAAGAGTACATGCATGCATTTTACCTGCATGCACGAGCAAAACATGTAATGCACGTGCATATTGTTTTCTGAACTGGAGAGACGAACATGTAGGCAACGGAACACTGTTATTCATTCAATGTATTCATTTGAATGGTTTCATTTACATCATGTTCAATCAGGTGTTGCCTCAAATTTTACCATCAGTATACATAACACATAGTGAGTGCTTGAAGTGAGTCTAAACTTTTGAAGAGAAGTGTATTTCCTGGTGTGCCGTGGGGGTAGCGTTAATACATGCATTGTCAAATGCAAGGTGTATTTTCCTTCCGGCGTTGTATTACCATGACGTGACGTTGTCTTCAACACTCTGTGACGAGCATACATTCATCTCATGTTACGAGGAAGGTTTGAAGATTAGAATCAGTCCTTCAAGATCCAGTGTCACTGAGGACTTATCTGACAACACGTTCACCTTGTACTGACTAAATTGTCAGTAAAACACCACTTTGATATAATGGAGCGTCCTCATTTCTCCCCATCGTACCCCATGATAATAGCACAATGTATGGTAAAACGCGTGTCGCCATCCGAATTCCTACCCTCGATGTCACCAGACGAAAGTTAAAGAACGTAGTTGTAGAAACATCAAGAAATTAACAAGCAAATATTTACTTACAGTTTAATTGTTTCCGAATGTGTTCTTCGGAAGCTACTTTATGCATGGTACATGCGTGTTTTGGTAGTTTTTCATTACTATGAACAGATATGATAGAAAAGAAGTTACTGTTATCTTATCATGTCTGTGTATGCTCATAATAGGCCCATCAACATGGGCTAGTGATATTTAGGTCGTTGATAAATGTGCTTAAGCTGGACTTATTGGAATCACATAGTTGCCCTGGGAAAGAATCCCTACTTGGGTGCAATGTACGACTTCCGTGTTGGTTGCCATCAGCCGCCGTGTGATTTAAGGGCAGCAGTTTCAGTTTTGGTGTTTCTCATCGTTCGACTACCGAAAATAAACTATTTTTTTCAGTCCAACACCGCCGACTCGAACCTAAAACGTACCCCTCTGCTTATTAACTATCGGGTGTTTCCGTTATGGGCGGAAATACGAGTACGTTTTTTGTGTTTTTAATCACGGAAGGTGACTTTTAGAATATCCTTTACAATGTAGCAAAAGTGTTGTTTTCGTTCGTATTCTTCTGTAACAATCAAGGAAACAAAAAGCGTATTATCAGTAGCAAACACGGTGCACCTATACCAACCGCCATGGGTATATAGCTGAAGTGATTTTCATGATGTGCAGGAAGTATTTGTTATTGTGTCAAGCTCCGGCTTTGTGCATGTTACTGCCCGAGCCGACAAACTCAGAGTGCTGCATGAGCTGGTTAAACGCCGTTTTCTCCATTTCTTCCCCGAAAATATCAAGGCGTGTTATCAGGTATACGGATGCAGGTCTCAGACATTGCCTACTGATAAAACCGACGAGCACGGTTTTGTGTTGCTAGAGCTAAAAACATAATCGGGGAGACACGGGATTCAAATCACAGTCATTCGTTTTATCAAACCCAAGGGACGTAACTCGGCACATCGACCTGCGTGCTATAGATGTATTTTCATTTCACTGACTTCTGTAAACTTTTATATCAACAATACAATGTATTGTCTTGTATTTTACATATTGCTGAGAGATTATATTTGAGTGCCTGTGCATCGGATGATTCAGATATGTTTCGGATGAAATGTATAACGATAATTACAGAAGGTGGAACACTGTCGGTGGTCCACTTTCGATGGGACCTGTGCCCATGTGCGATATATGTGCGAACAAAGACATGGTTATAAGCCTTTGTGACTGAAACCGACCGATGCCCTGTGGCCATCGATAAGTCCGGTAGCGACATATCTCGGTGTTGAATGTCGGGTAACAATGTTACTACGTCCAGATAGGAGTGTTCGCAGGATGTCGCACGTCACAGGTGTCCAGATACAGTAACAGGTTCATCTTCACTGTCCCCACTACGCATGTCATCCCATGCCATGTAACTATATACACCTAGGTTGCAGTGGGGTGTGTAGCCTCCTTGTCGTAAAGTCGTATAGTCAGAGAAAGATTACGTGGGGTAGTGAAGGAGATAGCTCGTCAGGTCCGGGGGAAGAAGTATGGAGGCTTCATATTTCTAATATCCCATGATATCAAATAGTTGTTCCCTTATTGTCGTCCATATGCCACTGCTTTTCTTCGGTCCAATAAAATATCCAGCCAGCATCAGTATCAAGAAATGCTCTCATGTTACACACAGGCTATGGTGCTGGTATACTCCCTTATATGTCTATATACCAACAAGTCATGCCGGTATCTTGGTATACTAGGATCAATACAACAATATAATTCATCATATGATATCACTTTCCACAGAACTATGTATTAGCATAATATGAAGTGTTCTAGATAAGCCTGAATCAGCATGTTAGACTGTGGTGTACATTTCCTCACGTCAGCATGTTATACAGTATTATATACAATATTACTTCAGCATGTTATGCTGTTTTATATATAATATTATTACCGACGAGGGCGAACATATCGGGGTTCATATTTTTCATACGATGCCCTAGGGCAAAATGTTACTTTGTCATGGTGACGTGACGTAATGAACAATGCTATGACGTCACGTTTCTTCTATGACTTTGCGTTCTACATGCGGCGACGCCGGTAGCCAGCCTATGTTTGAAAGCAGTATATTTGGGATTGTTTTCCTCAATTTGACGACTTCGGTAATAAACAGAATATTATATTCGTGCCCATATCATACTATGTTTACGACACTTGTGTCTAAATATCGGTATATCCTATGTTGTAAACATAGTATGGCATGGACACTCATATCTTTTATTTACGTCAGCATGTTATACTGTATAATATACAATATTACCTCAGCTTGTTATGCTGTATTATATATAATATTACATCAGCATGTTACACCGTGGAAGATATAATCCTCCCTCCACCTATATTGTGGTACATATAATCCTACATCAGCATGGTATACTGTTAAATATATAATCCTACATCAGCATGTTATACGGTAGTAGATATA
This sequence comes from Haliotis laevigata, assembly GCA_008038995.1. Lineage (NCBI taxonomy): Eukaryota > Metazoa > Mollusca > Gastropoda > Lepetellida > Haliotidae > Haliotis > Haliotis laevigata. The sequence goes on along the minus strand of VKKT01000533.1, from coordinate 112,997 downwards.
ATCCTACATCAGCATGTTATACGGTAGTAGATATAATCCTACATCAGCATGTTATACTGTGGTATATATAATCCTACATCAGCATGTTACACGGTAGTAGATATAATCCTTTATTATATAGGTAGTAATTTTCCTGTACCACGATTGGTCAAAATACCGTCACATGATTGACTACAAAACATTGAGTTTTCTGATAAATTACGATATTGACTTGGGTTACTAAAAATAGACAAGGAATCCCG
>VKKT01000533.1:99013-111052 GCA_008038995.1 Haliotis laevigata | reverse complement strand
ATCACGTCTTGACTGACAACCCAAGTAGGTATAACCAATTGTTGGCTTCAATTCATACATTTCTTCCTACTTGAGTGTCCCATCTTTTTTCGCATGAGGCCCCGAGTATAGCTTTTGATAATTGGTTTGAAATCACTGTACGGGATCAGCAGTGGAGATAGGGGCTTGTCAAGACCTGCTTTTGCTGCAGCATCGGCTTTTGTGTTACCTGCTATGCCGACGTGACCCGGCAACCAGCAGAGGACGATGTCACATTGGCCAGTAGAGAGGTCGTTGTCATGTTCTAAAATGTCAAGAATGATTGGGTGACTTGAAGTAACATTTTGAAGGCAAGATAATGAAACGATGAAGTTTTTGGAGTGATTCTGCTGCCTCAGGCCTTAGTGGTGGATGAAATACCTCATAGCTTCGGGTTCAATACCATATAGTGTCGGGTTAAATACCTTATAGTGTCGGGTTAAATACCATATAGTGTCGGATTAAATACCTTATAGTGTCGGGTTAAATACCTTATAGTGTTGGGTTAAATGCCATATAGTGTTGGGTTAAATACCTTATAGTGTTGGGTTAGATACCATATAGTGTTGGGTAAAATACCTTATAGTGTTGGGTTAAATACCAAATAGTGTCTGGTTAAATACCTTATAGTTTTGGGTTAGATACCATATAGTGTTGGGTTAAATACCTGATAGTGTTGGGTTAGATACCATATAGTGTCGGGTTAAATACCTTATAGTGTTGGGTTAGATACATTACCGCATCGGATTTAATGCATTATAGTGTCGGATTAATTGCCGTATTGTGTCTGGTTAAATACCATATAGTGTAGGGTTAAATACCTTATAGTGTTAGGTTAAATACCTTATAGTGTCAGGTTAGATACCTTATAGTGTCGGGTTAAATACCGTATGGTGTCAGGTTAGATACCATATAGTGTCAGGTTAAATACCTTATAGTGTTGGGTTAGATTCCATATAGTGTCGGGTTAAATACCTTATAGTGTTGGGTTAGATACATTACAGTGTTGGATTAAATGCATTATAGTGTCGGATTAATTACCGTTTTGTGTCTGGTTAAATACCATATAGTGTAGGGTTAAATACCTTATAGTGTTAGGTTAAATACCTTATAGTGTCAGGTTAGATACCTTATAGTGTCGGGTTAAATACCGTATGGTGTCAGGTTAGATACCATATAGTGTCAGGTTAAATACCTTATAGTGTTGGGTTAGATACCATATAGTGTCGGGTTAAATACCTTATAGTGTTCACTGTTGGGTTAGATACATTATAGTGTCGGATTAAATGCATTATAGTGTCGGATTAATTACCGTATTGTGTCGGGTTAGATACCATATAGTGTTGGGTTAAATACCTTATAGTGTTGGGTTAAATACCGTAAAGTGTTGGGTTAGATACCATAAAGTGTTGGGTTAAATACCTTATACTGTTGGGTTAAATACCATATAGTGTTTGGTTAAATACCTTATAGTGTCGGGTTAAATTCCATATAGTGTTGGGTTAAATAGCTTATAGTGTCAGGTTAGATACCATATAGTGTTGGTTAAATACCTTATAGTGTTGAGTTAGATACCATATAGTGTTGGGTTAAATACCATATAGTGTCGGTTAGATACCATATAGTGTTGGGTTAAATACCTTATAGTGTCAGGTTAGATACTATATAGTTTCGGATTAAATACATTATTGTGTCGGATTAATTACCGTATTGTGTTGGGTTAAATACCTTAAATAGAGTTGCTTTAAATACCCCATGAAAATGAAGAAAGTCTCAGGGCTCCTTTTCATTGTATTGTGTAAATTATGTTCATTTCAGAGACTGGTTGTTAGTCTAGTACAGACGGGTCTATTGAGGCTGTGTTTCATCTAGACCCGCTCCAATCGGCTAGCTACTGCAATTCGCTGTGCAGAGTTGCGTCCCTTGGACAATGTTCCCACTTATGAACCTGATTGAGTTCACTCGCGTCGGGGTAGTCCGGATCAACGGGGTTTTACTATAAACCTGGTTGAGTTCACTGAGGACGGGGTATTCCCTGTTAACGATGTTGCAATGTACGTCCGGGTGATCAAAATCATGAGCATTGATCTACACAACTGGGGTACGATGACATCACATTGTGTCCACCAAGTCAGCGAGTCTGAACATCCAATGAGATGACGTAATCATAAGGATATTACTTATTCTAATGTTTTCACTTATTCATACATGGGCGGCGTAAAACTAAAGTCACTCACTCACTATTCATGCATGGTGCAAGGGTTCAAACTAAATACTGAATAGTCATTTAAGTGTCAGCTCTCAATTTTTGAAAGACTAAAATGGGGTTGTCCTTAAAAAACTGTCCCTGTCTATATATAAGTCAAGCAGTCCAAATCTTTGAACATTGATTATGACGAGAAGTCATCCAATACTATACTGAACATATTATATATGATACTGTCTGAGGGTATACCATGCCAAGTGACAGATCGTTTTTCATTTTCTGCATTTATTAAAGAAATAGTATACCCCAATGTGTTGTGATGACTAATATCTCGTTAACCACATTACCCACATATTTGGAATATGGCTTTGCTAATGCTTCCTTCAAAATCAAATGGAAGCTTTTCAAACATTGGACATCGAGAATATAGTTAGGCCGACTACTTTTGACCGACCCTGGAACACAACGTTTGGGAGTACATCCTTGCTTATTCATCAGTTGACATCCATAAAGTGTATCACCTCTGAATGCCTGATGCTTAATTGTGGACAATCGCTTCACCACTGACATCGACGTTTGATTCAGGCAATCAACAGAGCAGCCGCTGTTGTTCTTTTTATTCTTGTGTCTCGAGTCTTGACTGTTTTGGTAGTCTTAAAGTTCCATGCCTCTGTCACATTTGTTTTGAAAACGTTTTATGCCACGAGAACAGGGACAAACTAATCCCATGGACTCATCCATCCGTGTATTCGTTTGCCAGTTGTGGTTCATATACTCCTGTGACACCTGAGCCACACCTTTAAAACCACAACAACTCGGTACGAGTACCTTCCGCCGTATGAACGTAGTACGTGACTTACACAAGCAGGACAATGTTTGCTTACTGGAAATTGATATGTGACCACGACCTGAGTCACATCTGCCTTTGGGTATACCATGGCTTGGTTACTGCAAATACAACACGACTGTGTTGTGGAATATTCCCTAGCGTCATATACTGGTTTTGATTTCGAAATATAGAGCGAATTGCGTAACTCGGCCGATTATGTTAACAGCTGAGGCTGACGAGTCGGGGTTTGCAGTAAACAGACGCCCTCGTCTTAAATGGGTCGGTTTAGCGTCGGGAACCCTGAAGATGTGATTGTTTCACCTGGAAAACGAGATGACGCTGACCTTTGTTGATGACTTGGGCTACTCAGTGAATACATGAGGTTATTACAGTGTTCATTAGAAACTGCCTGGTAGTGTGTATGAATTTCAGAAACTTCCCAATCATAGTGGACCTTTCATCAATATTTACTCGTTTTACGAACTGACATAACAATCAGTCTCAGAGGAGGACCTAGTGAACAATGCCGAGACACGGACGAAGACATGGACTTGGTCACAGTAGCCATTTTGGCCATGGCGGCCATTTTGGTCATCGCAGTAATTTTGGTCATCGCAGTAATTTTGGTCATGGCGGTCTTTTTGGTCATAGGAGCCATATTGGCCATGGCAACCATTTTGGCCACACCAGCCTCTTTAGCCATGGCAATCGTACTGGTCATGGCCGATCTAACCTTTCACCAGCAGAGCTATTGCTTCTAAATCAACTGAACGCCCCAATGAATTCCACAAACATGATGATGAATACGCCATCGGCATTTCCAGTAGGGAACTACTATGGAATTCTAGGAACTCCCGGTGGCGCCCGAGTAATGGTGTCGTCTGCTCCAGGGTCCGACAACTCTACCCCTCAGTCTGTCGGGTCTTCCGTGGGTGTGTGGCCACAGACGCCACAAGGATGACATGGCGTGTCACAAGTCGGATTTGAGGGGATGCTGAACGAACCAAGCGCTCCCAATATCAATGCCCCTCCGTCTTATTCGAACGCCACTGTAGATTACCAGGTAGTATCAACGGCTGGCACGTCTGGCGGAGTCCTGAAGCCATTAGGGATGGAAGACCAGCAGCAGAGTTACAGGTAGGGACACATTACTTGTGAATCTCTTTGTCTGCATATTTATTTTCGGTACAGAGTGAACAAATTTTCCTCTATATAACATGCAGTCTTCAGTAACATATATTAGTGTATATCGTGGATTTTTTAATCTATCCAGTCTGGTCTAGCCCCTGATGGTTACCGCAGGAGCCCAGTCCACATCATCGGTGTACCGACTGGATTATCAATGTATCTCCTTTCTGTTATAACCAGAGGAGCAAAAGAAAGTATACCGAGTTTGTATGTAACTGAAAACTGAAATGCGTTCTTTTAAATTTGAATAGATCTATTTCATAATCAGTGATCGCTGCAACAATTTGAAAAAAACGTTGGTCTATGGACATATAAGTTTGTGTATAATGCATTCGTTCAATGAAGACTGGTGGAAAAAATTAATCTGCTGCATCATGACACTCAACTGTTCGAAATGTTTGAAATTGTTCCGTAATCAGTTTAGTTATGGATTGACAAAGATATATAGTGTTCAAAATACCCATCAACAACAATGTATAAGGCGATATGTTATTTATCTATTTTAAAAAAGTTTATATATAGTTTAAATATACTTATATTTCATAAAGTATATCCATGAAGAAGTTTGTGTTTGAGTGATAACTAAGCATCAGCACAGTCGTCGTTTTAATATAAGATATTTTGAAAATAGATAATTGGGAAAAGAACACAGTTATTTGAGTTGAGATTTACTACAAAGCAAGGTTTTCTTTTTCCAGGAAGTATTGGGCAGCTGGAACAGTGTCCTCCAATTACGCAGACAGGCAGTTCGCAGACGCCTTAAAACAACAACATTTACGGTTTTATGAACAGATTAGCTACTCCCTGTTACCAACACATTATAACGGAATAGTCCAAATATAAACACAAAAAAAGGCTGAACTATATTATTTACTTTGAAATATGGCCGAAAAGACATTAATTTGAATTTTGATTGCTGCAATATTTAAAAACAGTTGATTTTCATAAATATTTCGGTTTAACCTTCTCGTCTAACGGGAGGTAAAAACATTGATATCCTATAATTGGGAGGGGGCTTTTCTAAGTTGGATAACTTGTGCTCCATCCTTTTCTTGAATGAATAAAATGTGTTGCAATCAATAAACGCAATCAAACCTCTCAGGGACAAACCTTTTTTTATAGTCGATAGTAATTGATAGTAAACAATTTTGAGAAGAGAAGACAGATTATCATTTGATCACAACAAAGTTCTATTTACACACAATCAAACTTCTCAGTAACGAACTTGTTTTAGACTCACCCTACTCTACTCACTGGACTGTTCCATTATACCCGTAGGTTTTACCCTAATTAACCTTCTACTTCAGTGTCTGTCAATTGACTGTCTGTCAAATGGGTGTCTGTCAAATGGGAGACAACAGCTGGAACCATTCACCATTCTCAGGGATGACGTGCTTTGCTATTCTAACTTAGCACTGGATTTATCTAGCTCTCTAGTGCAATCTGCTTACATGCACTTGCTGCGGATATTTCAATAGGGTGCCGTGGTAGCGAATGGTTTCAAGGTATATATATATATAGAATTAGACCTCGTGAAGAACGTCTTAATACAACTGACCTATATCATCCCAGTCGTAAGAGCCTCCTGACGGAATCGTGTTTTCAGGCTTGCGGATTTGATCGGTGCATGTAAATACCCGATCACTGGATGGTCTAGTCCAGACTTGTATATTTATAGACCTCCATCGTGTAGGTGGAATATTGCTGAGTTCGGCGTTAAACAACAACCAGTATTTTCTTTGTTCCAGTTTTATCACCAAAGGTCAAGGCTATACTGATCTCTTCCCCAAACCCCAGGTCAACAGGCCGGACCCCTTGGAATACATTCATGCCGCGCCCCACAATAGATACGGGTCCACATTACCACGTGATGAGGACTCGCACAACAGAGGTTGTTGCGTCATATCCTGAGTCCATCTCATCCCTGTGTTTATCAAAACACGGCTGCCCTAGGGCGTGGATGCCAAAGGGTTCATCACCTCATGAATGCTGCTCTCAATATATTTTCAAGACCTCAGTGTATGAATCGCAACAGTAACGTTGCCCGATTGAAGGCATTGGATTAATGTTTGGTCGGGCTCGTGTGCTGCTCCCTCAATATTTCCCTGACCTCAGAGAGTGAATTGTAGCGGGTTACCTGGCCCGACTGAAGATGCTGGAGGTATGTGTGCTGCCAATATACTTCACTATGATCAGGGAGAATAGAAGACGCTGTAGATTATCCCTGCTATGAAATTGGATGACAGGTGTACTGAAATGTGTTCAACGTCGCAGGACGAAAGGGGGCAGCAGGAGGGAGATGTTGAGGGAAGCGGGCAACTCTGTGCTAAATATCGAGATTCATTATTAACTCCTCTGAAGAGGAAACAAACATTTTATGTAGTACGTGCAGACATATCATTGTGAAAATTCAGTACTCAATACATAAGTATTGTTGAGCAATATAAAACACTACGCACATGCACCAACGCACGCACGCACGCTCACGCACAGACAGGAATGCCAATTCATTCTTTCCTTCCTTTTGTCATCATACCCTGTAACCTTACTGCTTATATGAATGAACTTGGCTAGATAACTGATATTACTGAAGTAACTAACAGTGACGATTCCACAGTTTTGTGTTTTCGTGTCAAAACAGAAACAAACACAGGCGACTGTATTGCTACAATACTGGGTGCCACAGCAAACGATATCCTCAAGATTCAGGAGTGTGATCATAATATAGGAATAAGCGCATCGTTTCAAAGGATATGTGTCAAGTAATCATAGACCATCTGAGGTATCACCTTAAATGAATACGCATGCTCGATAGAAAAACAGAAAGACTCGAAAGCAGAAGTGCTTGGGCAAATATATAAATAACCATGAAGCAAAAATTGATTAAATGGTATTGTAGATGGGGGTTAAAGATATATATGCTCAGCAGGAGAAAAAAAACCCGTCAGTACGAATTCAAATGAGATAGGCACTGTAATCAAATCATTACAGAATTATTTTTTTGTGTGTACAATATCTTGACACATCAATGAATAACTCAGCAGAATTGCAAGACATTATGAGGAACGTTTGCAATCCATTCAGACTCTTGGCTTCAGTATCTAGTGTGACCATCACGAGCGGCAATAACTGCAGCACGGCGTCTTTGCATGGAGTGCACCAATCGATTGATGAAGGCCATTGGCATCTTGAACCACACTCTGAGAAAGGCCTGCCGCAATAAATCGGCTATGTTCGGCCTTGGAATGACATTATTCAGTCTCCTCTGAATTTCATCCCAAAGATGTTTAATTGGGTTTAAATCAGGACTAAGGGCTGGTCACTGCATAATGTTGACACCGTTGAGCTGTAGGAAGTCCCGTGTAGCTCTGCCACTGTGGGCTCGGGCGTTATCATGCTGGAAAATGTTGTTCCGGTGACGTGCGAAATGTGGTATAGCGCACCGCTGTGATGCCACCTCCTCTCCCTGGACCAGGTTCTGGAACACCACAGGACCCACTCTCKGGTTCAGGCCTATTCCACCCCATACCATGATGCTTGCACCTCCCCATGAGTCTTTTTCCATAACACATTGGTCGGAGTAACGCTGGCCATGTCGTCGCCATATTCTTGTTCTGCCATCTGCAGTTGATACGCACTACCGACTCTCATCTGTGAACAGAACAGTTCTCGATTGCCTTGAGGTAGACTGGGTCGGCCTATAATACCATCTGATGCTCCATACTTATAGTTGAGGTACACTGGGTCGGTCTATCATACCAACACTTGCTCGATAGTTGTGAATGAGCGAGTTTAGTTTTACGCCACATTCAGCATTATTTCAGCTATATGGCGGCGGTCTGTAAATAATGGAGTCTGGACCAGTCAATCCGGTGATCAACAGCATGAGCATCGATGTGCGCAACTGGGAACCGATGACATGTGTCAACCAAGTCAGCGACCCTGACCACCCGATCCCGTTAGTCGCCTCTTACGACAAGCAAGGGTTACAGAGGGCCAATATTCTAACCCAGACCTTCACGGGTCCGATAGTTGTGACATTTGAGATAAACTGGGTCGGTCTATCACACCACCTATGATGGTACAGCTCGCCGAGAACAGACCAACATCAAGTCGTTCAACTTTGGCGAAACCACTGTTCCACTATCTAACAGTGTTAAGGACCTTGGCGTGACTGTTGATCCAGAGCTGTCATTGGACCAGCACATTACCATCTTGTACAGGACATGCTTCCTACTCCTCAGAAACATTGGAAACATCCGAAAGCTTCTCACAAAGGAGTCAGGTATAATCCTTGTCCTCTCACTGGTGATGACAAGACTAGATTATTGCGACAACCTCTTTGCTGGATTGGTAGACTGCAACGGCAGTACACCATGTTTCTTACTTTCTGGTTATAACACCACCGCTACAAATTATGTCCATTCAGTGCACAGATAAACTGGATATTACATCGTTTTTATACATATGTATATTCTCGTTCTTTGAATAAAGATATATTCACTCATTATATTTCTTACATGTATCCACTGTCTTGGCCGCTCAGAATGCCCCCCTGATTGTTTTATACCCAGTGTGTACTTTCTATACTACCCACCCCCTGGAACCCTATACTGCAGGGGTCCAGTGATAGTGATTCTGTACAGCGAGCGCGCCAGTGATAGTGATCGCATTTTCGAGAAGATTTGCGGCAAGTGTGTAAAAATGGAGCTCTGAAGTAATTTATGGGTGATACACAGTGATTACTTTGGACTGATGTCAAGCTGAATATATAGTCCTCTCATATTTTTCCTTACTTAAACACATTGCTGACGTACAAGTCTGTAGTCACGTGGTTTATTGGTCGGGGTGGTGACAATAAAGTCTTATTTGATAATTTATGTAAATACCGAGAACCATATTGACCAAATTCTTACTGAATCTCGAATATTTGGCTTCACAAAAGACATTGTCTAAATTTAGCAGCCTTTTACTTACTCTGTGAAAAATTATTGTAAATAAATCAAACTGTACATACTTCGCAGTGRTCGTGATCTGTACACAACAGTGATCGTGATTTTAAGAAACTTGAAGTGATAGTTATTTTCTGTACGAAATTCATTATAGTATAAGAGCAGTTGTTATCAATTTCAGATCAGGTATCATGGAGGATACTGTAAGGTGTGGTTATTGTCCGGAAAGTGGCACTTTCGAGGAAACTGTATTCAGTTCCACAGAGACACCAAAATTAAGATGCTGAACGTGAAATACAACGAAAGTAAAGCCGGATACCAATATCTTCCCACCCTGTTTGACATTGTGCTACATAAACTAGAAGAATCTAGGATGACATTAAGTATTTGCAATCCGTCAAAATCACTATTGAAGGTTCCTTTAAAAACTTCTAGCCCCATGAAAGAAATGGTGAAAACAGGTGATGGAGTTGAGAGACCATTGGAAATATCTTTTAAGGGCCACGGGTGAATGTGGTGCAAAGACTGAACATGATGCCCCTCTCCGGGTTTTTTCTTCACTCGTACCTTCGGTCGTATTATTATTCTAAGCATGGACCCAAGCTGGATTTACACCAGTCTTTTAGCCAGTAGCAATTTTAGACAATCTAGCTATAAATTAAAATGAAGGAGTAAAAGTTTAACGCCATATAGTGACGAGAAAGGTGCGGCATGAATAATGAACAAATGGTGTTCAACATCCACTCATCAAAGAACTGTAAAATAACTAGAGTATAACAGTTGGTGTTTAAAAGTAGCATTTTCACTTTTGAAGACAGTACAATATAAAACAGGCTATATCCCGCTATATCACCACACAAGGGACCACGGGGACTCATAATTCTTTTGCTACCTACATGGACCCTAGCTAACAAAGTCTTTTCAGATGTTGGCGCATATGACAGATATAGCCAAAGTTGAAACGACACATATTGTGCGAATTGAAAATATAATATACTTTGAAAGAATAGGACAATATTTTTACGGTACTTCAAACTCCTTTGAGGATACTGCCACTAACAATCGCAGCTGCTAATTCATACTTCCAGTTATAAAATACCACTGATTCATTTATGTAACAATTCCATTTCTTAGTTAGTTTTGCTAGTTTTAGTATCTGTGATATTCTGGTTGTTTTTAATGTAGTTCGTCAACAGGATTTTATATTCTAGGTTTATGTGCCATGAATGTATATAATTTTAGCCCTATACGACTAAAATACGTATTATACCTTAATCTTATATGAGATCGAGTTTTTTAGGCTGAGCAAAATCTTCACTAAAATCACCAAGTCGAGCAAGATATTGGCGTATAATCTAGCGCAATTTCAAGTGAATGTTGTTCTTGATCCCAGTATAACACAAGGGTGTTAGGTGGCCTGTACGATGCACATAATAATAAACTGTTCTGTGGCAGGAAAGCCTAGGAAAGCATATTTCCACAGATGTACGACTCTAAATCTGCTCTTCGTTTAACGTAAAATTATGAAATATATTAATTGATACATCTACCCTTTCTAAAACAAGAATGAAAAAGGTCCAATTTCAAATAATTTGTGCTTACATAATCATGAAGGTATGTTTCAGTTGAACACAATATATCGTTTCAGAATTTTGATTAGACATTCGAGGCAGTTTGTATCAGAGACTACTAATATGAAAGCGAAATATGGATAGTTATGGAAGCGGGTCCACTAAATAGGACCAGGAATTTGTTCCACGTTTACCTTCATTAGCCGAGTTGTTACCAGTCATTTCCTTGTGGGTTATCCTATTGGTTATAGCGTTTGTTCATTCCGGGTTCGATTCCACACATTGGCACAATGTGTGAAGCCCATTTCTAGTGTCCCCCGCCATGATATTGCTGGAATATTGCTGAGAGCGGAGTACAACTACAGGGCTACAACGTGCTGGTCATACTGAACACTTCATGAGTCTTGTAGTACTTGGAACGTTTGTTGTATAGTTACAGATTGTACAGGCTGTAAGCCCCTTGTCATCAACATACTCGACCCTTTTATTAGCATTTACTTCTATTTCGCTTTCAGTGCTAATGAAGCTGCGATTAATGCGTTTAACTTCAATCCTTTTATTTCTTTGAGAGGTATTTTAGAAGTTGTGAAGATGAAGGAAAACTGATTTGTATGGATAGTCAACTTCTTCATTGCAGTGAGTGCGACGTTTCGGTGTAGGTACTAACACTTGCTTGATAACGGTGTTAGTACCTACATCGAAACGTTGCACTCATTGCTATAAAGAAGTTGACTATCCATACAAATCAGTTTTCCTTCAATCATTTGAGTTTTTATGAAGCCACTAACGCAAGTGATTGTGAACGACAACTCCGATAACTGCAACAAAAAAACACGATCACTCGAAGCGTGTACAGAGCGCGTACAGTCATGATTTTTGATAAATTCTCTAAAAATAATAAACTAAAGAACTAGAAAATTGGCCCAAATGAGCCCTTAATTGTTACAAATATGATTTGATTTTATATTTCCGCCCTAATAAATGTATACTGACACTATGCATAGTTTTGTCTGTTTCACAGAATGTTACTAATCTTAACTCGTCGATTACTCTCTCAATTTTACACCAACCTACATTGAAAATGATATGGGGATGTATTGTTGCCTACACATGCATGTACTATGCTTATTTGGGAATTTGGATTTGTTTGTAACAATAACAAGTGTTTGTCACTGATATGGCAATGTCCCCAGCCACTAAAGAATGGAATATCTATACTACCTATCAAAAGTTTAGACTCACTAGTGTAAATGTAGCCACTTACTTCAGTCAACT
>VKKT01000533.1:63909-88293 GCA_008038995.1 Haliotis laevigata | reverse complement strand
AACATGATCAGGATATGCAGTATGGGTGATAAGGCCTGGTGTATCATGTTACCTGATAATGAAGTTATCTCTACATTTGGCCTAGGAATATTAACAAAAACTGTTTAAAATATAATTATATCGACAATGACTAAGAAAGTTTCAAAGTTGAACTCTTAAAATATTATGACATTCGTAACAACCTGTGAATGCCTTTATACCCAAGACTTCATGTCTTGTTAGTACATCACGTGCTAAGTTAGATAATGCCTCTATTTCTGACATTGATTTTTTTCGTGCACTGAAACTTTGTTGGCAATGATTTCAGCCCGTGACACTTGCTTTAAAATATACCTCTAAATGCTAAATTTTGCACATAACATTTACAATTATATGGAACAATTATTATAAACTTGCTGAACTAGTTCTAGATCAGGATTATAGCAATGCATTACGGACACCTGTCGCCAATGAACGAACGAACCCATCATTTACGTGAAATCTCCAATTTGTTGTTCTCTACAGTACACTAGTTCTAAAATGAAAACGAGACGAGAGAAGTCTCAGTCTCAATGGAATGTAAATAAGCACGACCAAAACCGTTCAAAACACTCCCGGCCTCTAAGGAGCCTGAGCAAAAGTTAACCGTCAGTAGATAACCGTTCTCTTCCCCAAATTTCTCCCTATTTCGAAGAGCAAATTGTCTTCTTCTTAACGAAAAGTGTTTACATTATAGTTTAAATCGACAATGACTAAGTTTCCAAGTTGAACTCTTAAAATATTATGACATTCCTGACAACCTGCATGCATGCGTGTATTTACAAAGGGAGATAATCATATCCTATCGTCTGCAAAGGAGCAATGTTGCAAACCATTACGTGCAAATCTGATGGACTTTCTATCGCGTGGGACAAAGCTCCACGAGGATAATTTTGTTGTTGTTGTTGTACATATGACAGCGAGTCCGATTCGTATAGTGTGACAGCCCAACGTAACAATGGCCCTGAATTTTGGTCGTACCAGCAAGCCAAGGATGTCGCAGATTTCGGGATGAATCTGTGACCAGCGGAAGCAACAGCACATTTAGAGGCTGTTTCATTAACGGCCACCATTTCAACGGGTACTCGCCATTCCTGACGTATTGGCCTTTCTAACTGCTCCTACGCAATCCCAACCATGCCCGCTTGTCAAGTATCCTTTACCCAAATCATTCCTACCAGGACCGTCTGCAGCCGGATGGAGAATTAGGGCTCACCACTAAGAGGCTTAAGATTATTTCACTGGATAATGTATTTTCTGGAGTAAACGTTTCACTGTGCTGGGAAAATGATTAAGGCATGTCCAAGCAAAGCTGTTAGCGACCTCCGATATGTGTAAACTATGGTATAAATTCGTAACCCAAGTAGTTTTCTCCCAATGTATGTGTGCTGACATTAGATTCCTGTTGGTTATGTTGGACTGAAAAAATATCCCTTGTACTCGTCATACAAGATATGCTGCCTGGATGTCCTGGAAGGCAGATTTGTTCCCTTGATGGGAATCAGCCATAAGTACTAGAATCTAAACTTTACCGATAAAGTGTAATCCCAAATATAACGTTTCATTATGTATTCATAGATTTGTTGGCTTGTGACAAAACGCACATATATTCGTTTGAAATGCCTCTGCACTCCTTACATCAATAAAAGGTAAGGTTAATGGTGGCAAGTTCCAACTTACATATGAGAATTCTGTTCAGGATGAAATGCTGATGGGGTTTGGTTTAATGACACTTTGTGGCAGCTCAATGTAAACTGGTACAAGTCTCAGGCACTAACCACTACGGTGAAACCCATGGTGGGCTATGGTGCCGACAAACCAAGATACAATCAGGGCAAGCCCGGATTCGAACCCACAATCATAGTTCCTGCCAGGCAACAGAACTTGCAATGAAGGCAATTCGTGTTCAAAAGTAAATCCATTACTCTTGTATGGAGTTCAACAACCCTTGGTGAAAGAAAGACCTTATGCTAATTCACCAATAGTATCAGCAGATTGGTGAATCTATGGATAGATTATTCCCTACAACCTCGGAACAAACATCTCCCCAACGATAAATTACAAACTCATTATCTTCTCAATTCAGGTACAAATCAAGTTTCTCAGGTACTGAAACCATAATAAGAAGTCGGTTAAACCTTTCAAGTAAATTCAGTAGAATCAAGTTTCTCAGGTACTGAAACCATAATAAAAAGTCGGTTAAAGCTTTCAAGTAAATTCAGTAGAATCAAGTTTCTCAGGTACTGGTACCATAATAAAACGTCGGTTAAAACTACCAGGTAAATTCAGTTGAATCACGTTTCTCAGGTACTGGTACCATAATTAAAAGCTGGTTAAAACTACCAGGTAAATTCAGTAGATCAGAACAAAAACAACACAGAAAAGATGAGCTGAAGAAACCTGAACCAAACCTTCTGTAAAAGAAAGGCCATTTGCCCACAAATATTTTGATCCAGAGGTCCAACTTTACATCTTTGGGTATGTCAACAAAACAGACTACCTTCACCTGTTTCCACTACCTTCTCTCACGTTTTTCAAGTAAGACCATTAAAGCAGCTCAGCGGCCCCGGTTTTACTCAGATTTTCAGCATACAAGAGTTTAAACAGCTGTTACTCCCATTGTTGAAAACATTAACCTGACAAAAAATCTGCACCATCAGAAGTAAATGCCAAATATATTTTATTCACTGCAAGGAATGATTAATCTATGAATACATTGAGTGGCACAATAGCCTTCCTAAGTCCATATACAACAGGAAATATACTAAGCAGAGGATGTAGTTACAGAATAAAGTGAACTATGCACGGGAGAGTAGAAACATACCTTGTATGACAGGCTGTATTGATTCGCCATTGCATGTTAACACTTTCGCTAGGATGTACACTAAACTTCTGTTTATTTTACCATGCTTCCATGTTAGGAAGATATGAAGAACTTTCTAGATTACTTAATTACCTCAAACAAAATTTTCTCATTCTACTGGGTCTCCAGTCTTTATTTTTTTTTCATTCGTACTTAAAGCTTCTTTGTATATATTGCTTCTTGGTTCTATACAGGGCTAAAAATTATCACAAGCCCTTTTTCATCAGCTGGTTTAGATTTGACGAGGAAAGAGAAAAATAAACACTCCTAGAATGTCCATTACGTCTCCACCAACTGGTTTGCTAGGTTAATTAATAACCCTGTATTATCACAACTGCAACAGCGGGCTACGTATCATTTAGCAAGAGCAGACATCGTTACAGCCCTTATTTAGGAATGTGGTGAAACATGGCGGAACAATCAAACCTGTCAAAATGAGTGGTAACAGTTTGGGCCGATTCATCACTGGCTCTTCATGGTTAAAATAACAGAAAACTTACAGATTTTTAAGATGATATTTAATTCCGCGGAAAATGATGGAACAAAAATCATGATTTATAACTAAAAATGTGAGAGCTTGGTAAAAAGCTTGATGAATGACGATGTGGTAGTTACAGTGTGACAGTATGGTTAGAGCAGCAATGATGCGAAGGTCCAACTGCCCAGGTTCACAAAGGCTGCTGGGAGGTTTGCCCACTGCAGTTCCGCTGTTCCACACCGCATTGCGGACGACAGCCAGCTGTTGGTCCCCGTGACAGGTGCTTTCCTAGGTCTCTGATAACTTGCCGTCTGGAGGAGTGTTCAAAGTTTGTTTGTCTCAATAGAGGTAGTTGAAACACACCACCAGACCCTAAACGTAGTAGTTTGCCCGTTTGCCTGCCCGTTTGAATGAACCCGTCTGAAGAAAGAAAAATTGAAAGTTACATAAGTTACATAATATACATTGTTTTGAGCTCCCTTTAATAAATCTTCCATCAATATGGTTTTGCAAACCAATAAGTGTTAGCATCGGCATGGGAATTTTAAATAAGGTTTCAGCAATTCAAGAAAATAGCTTTAGGTACAACTTTTCATACTTTCTTATATAGCTCTGAAACTTGTGAAGACATCTGAAACCCATCTGCATTAACACACCTGTCAATACCAATACTACTGAAAATCAGTATAACAAGTTTTCATATGGAAAACCTAAAACAGTCGATAAGACTACCAATCTCAAAGACATGGCCTGAGGTCATGATACTGGAGACATACTGGTGGCAGAATAGACAGAGCACCACAAGGCATGTGGTCTAACAATATACTCAAGACTGTTACCTTCAGCAAACAGATACACACCAGAGGATGGACATCCCGTGATCTAGTACTTGTTCCCTCCATATCCTCCCCGTCCACCACTGCCGTATCCACCGCTGTTGTAGCCGCCTGCAAGACAAAACCCGAATATGTACACGTGAGTGGGCATGTCACCGACAGCTAAAGCAATTCTGTTATGCTCGAAAAACCCACAAGAACAGGTATGTGTGGACACAATCAGGGTGAATCTGATCAAAGATTTATTACATGTCTAATGGAAGTGTTCATAACACTAACACCAGTAACATTTCAAATCAAGTGCCTCTTATGAAAAGGGCGTTTTCACAGACCTCAAGCCATGTTCATACGTCTATTTGAATAGGATGCTTCTTTATATTTTTTTGTAATTTGTGCTATGTACATACTTATTTTCAGTCACTAAGTCGACTCCTGACAATTTCTGTTTTTTGTTTCAGTTAACTTCAGTAAGGTGTTCAAACAGCAGATAACTTGCCACTGGTACATCAGGGGAGCAGCAGCAATGCGATCACTTTCCTCAATCTTAATATTTTATGAAAACAAATGCGACTCGGCGAACAAGACTTTGAACATATGTAGCTTTTCCACATACCGTGCTTGAATCCCTCTAGTGGTCAGGGCCACCCACATCAAGGTGCCACAATGCATAGAATCTACTGTTTTCAGTGGCATATCTCCCATTTATTACCCATGTGGTCAACGTATGGGTAGTTGCATACTAATCTCGTGTCGTAACCACTTGACCTGAGATTCTAACGATTTGATTGGATAACCGATGACCTCTCAATTAGGTCATGTTGTGACGGAACTACTTTTTCATTCATAACAAATACGTGAATTCATTCATTCTACAATATATATGCACTGTATGAATGTAAACATTGCGAACGTTGACGTATCGCTGTTTAATTGTGAGTCAAAGTGAAGTGTTATATGCGTTGAAAAACATTAACGCAAAGTTTCCACCAGTGATGTTGCCGAGTGAAGCAACTGCAAACTAAGAAAGGGGGTGCTACGGAGTAATTTATGTACTGTACGAGGCAATCACAATGCTATTTTGTCAATTTAGTGCATATAAGACGTGGGTAATAGATATAATACCACTCTCGGCCTCATAACATCGAATTATACAAAACTCGTGACCTTCCCATGGTTTCTGGTTTCGCCTTCGCGCGGTCCAATACCATAGGAAGGACACTCGTTTAATATAATTAGTATGAAATGAGACCCTGTGTAGTATTCACTATTGATTCATCTAGAGTTAACAAACCATGTTCTATTGCTTAACTTTGTTTCTCAAGACATAAGCATTATGTTTTCTACAATTTGGCCTTTATCATATATATTGGGGCAAATGCAGTCACTCAGTGCTTTCTACTGATGCAATAAAGACTTCATCCCGTACAACTTGCCTGAAATCAATAATTAAAGCTTTGAGACGAACAGCTTCCAAACAGATAACACTTGCCATATATGGAATGTAAACAATTGCTCCATACATCAAAATGCGGTGTTGTCAGTGTTTGCCAAACTGCTTTCAATCACTAGGTTTGTGGATGACATTCATTAAGAGCGCTCCAAAGGACATAACTATGGGGTTCACTTGAAATAATGTTCGGCCGGCAGAGGGTGAAAGAGGTGATTTAATGCAACATTGCATTAATTCATTCAAACTTCATAATTTAATGTTGTAATCTAAATGCGTAAAAAGAAAAATTGAATAAATGATATGGTAGCTTCCCCGAGGGTTCATAGTATTATTGAGAGAAATACATTATTTATTCATAGAGAAGTGTGGTGTGATGGTGCCGTTCACAATATTTCAGCAATAACATGAAGCACACCAAGAACGAGCCTCACACACGTGCCTCTTGTCCCCTCAATAGTGAGACCTTCCAACAGTGATACTCACCTTCGTATGATCCTGATCTGTGTGAGTAGTTACCTCCCTTCATGTGGCCGCTGCCGTAATTGTCCCCATAGCCTGAGCCATAGGGCCCACCACCTCCCCAGCCACCTTGGTTGCCATAGGGCCCACCGTACCCGTCATAACCGCCGCCGTGGCCGCCCCAGTTGCCTCCACCGCCACCACCTCCACCATACCCTTGATTGTAACCGCCATATCCTGTAAACAAGGGGACAATAGATTAACAAAACACAGATAAATCAAGGTGGTCTGTAAATAATAAACCTGGACCAGACAAAGAAGGGATCGGCATCATGAAAATCAATCTGTGCAGTTGGGATACGATGACAAGCATCAACCAAGTCTCAGAGTTTGGCAACCCAAACCTGTTATGCATCTTGCTATAAACATGGGTTTGCTGCTAGCCATTTCAGATCCTTACAGGTAAAAAAAACCAGGCTAAAGTACTATCGGAAATAGAGAAAAATCCTGTTTTTTGGCTGTTACTCTGTATCCCTAAAATTTACACAATTGCAAATAGCATATGTCGAAATACCCCACATCAGCCTAACTGGGTGTTCAATGGGATGCATAAAAGGGGATCCAGAAAAGCATGTTTACTCGTAAAATCAGGCAAAATACGAATAGCTACTTAAAACAATAGATCAGACTATAGATGACAATTAGGTTGCTCGGCCAGGTATGATGACGGACCGTCGACACACCGAGCATGAAATGCACAATGCCATTTTAGAAAGTGGTCAAATGTAACAAATGTTTTATCTGGGATTACACTTTCTCAGTGAAGTACAGATTATAGTACTTTTAGGGGGGTTGACCCCCATCTGGGATTCAAACCCACACCCTCAGTCAGGCACGTAATCGCCAGCACACAAATTCAACGACTAGACCGCTCAGCCGCGGTAGCTGAAAAAAAACCCACATTGCTCATTTCTGCACTGATCTCTCCTCAGTAAAGTCCCTTTTTCACGTTTCCTGTCTCCTTACCACCGAGACTGTAGTTAGGCCGAACTTTAACAGACATTTCACACTTTCACATATCAACTGCATACATTGTGGATATAAATGTGAAAAATCAGGGTTTTTTCTTCTATTTCCTACAGTAGTTTAGTTAGATACTTCAAAGTTTATTGCCATGGTAATTTGTTGAGACATGTTGTTATATGACCACAGGGTATTACCAGATGCAGAATAGTGTCCTTGTTGCGTACAGACTGAGAAAGGACTAACCTACATCGTGAGGCTGATTGAAGCAGGCCCAACGTGACAAGCAGTGTAACCTTACCTCCTGGTCCATATCCATCATTGTAACCATCACCGTATCCTCCTCCTCCGTAACCACCGTATCCTACAAGTAGGGAATAACACCGGTGAGAGGGAGACATGTAGTCCACACATAACCAATTCAATGTGACAAAGAGGCTGATAAAACATCTGTCAGTCATCATGTTCCATTCAACGAACAGACTTAATTATTAGGAGTTGCATGATCAGACGTTGATTCTTACAAGCCATGGAAAGAGGTCTTCACAGAATGTAAAGTAATCATTTTGTGACAGCTTTCGAGTGTTTTGATTGGACAGATTGAAAATTGTAGTTCTTGTTCAAAGCAGACACTATATGGCTAAACAATGACCCTCTCTTGAAAACATAATCCATGAAATCCCCTTCCACATACTGACATTCCTAAAAAGGAAAAGCAGTTGCAAATTTGCAACAAAGCAAAGAAAATCAGGACAGTTTGCAGCAATGTGATCAGAGTAACATTTGCTACTTTTCATGAGCAATTACTTAGCTTACCACCCCTTCCACCGCCACGACCACCTCTCATGCCACGACCCCCCCTTCCCATAGCAATAGGCTGGTCCTTGTTTTGAGCCTTCTTCACTTCCACGTCCTTGCCATTTAATGAGTGTCTCTTCCGTACTGAAAACAAGATTTACGTAAACACTAAAAGTCATGTTTGGTAGAAGTAGCAGGTAGGCACTGGACAAAATGTGGACAACCTCATGGCTGCCTGAATCTGATCTCGATCACATTCCTCAGGCAACGGAAATCTTTCATCTCCATGTTGATACAGTATTTGAAATCTTTCCATGTTTTCTGTAAATATCTGCAGAGGTTTGCCTACACCTGTTCAGAAACCAATACTCAGTCACAATCATGCTGCTACTGTCAGTTAAAATTCTGAATCAAGATGTACATTGGATCTCGTTCCAAATATATATTTCCAATGCCTTGAGACAGTGTCTATATGGAGCATGTGTTTATTAAACAGTTCATAGCGAAAAACATTTGTGATAAATTTATAAAACACATATAGTAGAAGTGCTAAATAGTTTAAGCTCGAGACACCCTCATTGAACTTACAAACTGCTTTATCCACACAATCATAGTCGTCAAACTCCACGAATGCAAATCCTTTTAGTTTCCCCGTTGTTTTGTCTGTGATAAGGTTTACATTTTCAATTTTCCCGAACTCCTTGAAGACCTCGCGTACTTGTTCCTCTGTTGTGTCATCCTTGACGCCCCCGATGAACATCTTGTTGACAGACATCTGGCTGTCAGGGTTGCCACTCTCCTGGACAAAGAAACGTTGAACATTATCAATGCCAATGAATTCATGAATGTGTTAGGGTTGTCATTTGACACTGCACTCACCAATATTCCAACGGTATGACAGTGGTCTAAACAAGTCTTGATCTGATAATCCAGTGATTAATAGTATGAGCTATTATCCATGACACGTTTGATGACAGAGGCTCCCTACACAAAATTATCGATGTTTGCATCATCAACTATGCGATATGAGTGCATCTATACAAAACACATTTAGGCAATAATCAGGATATTTATATCGCGATATCACAATTTATTGACTACGAAAGATGTCTTAGCTTTGTTAAGAAATAGAACAAAGATACAATAGAATTTAGAAAGCAAGCCTAAGAGTTTTTTTCAGTGATTCTGAATTCTGATACAAATTTCATTGAATCGTTTGTGCAAGCATTAGTGTAGAAACCCAACTTCCGTTTCAAATTTATCTATATTAGATCAAGGTATACTGAATGTATAACTGTACTTTCTTAATCATCAAATACCGAAATTTTATCGGAGCAACAGCATTTTTAGTGTGTGAATGTAACACAAGTTCTGCTGAATAACAAAGTTTCAGTTATTTTATCTATCATATAGTTCTGTTTTCAGAAATTGTTAAGTATCAATCAGGATACGTATCGTATCACCACCACTGTATCGCAATGACCAAAAAGACAGGATGTTCCCTTTGAAAATGTATTGCAATAGACCTATGAACAAGCCTGTTTTCAAGGATTGACTTAATAGCCATTTGTGTTGTTTGATCCTAAGGATCTGTGAAACAACTGGGTCGTGAACAGTATTCAGATTCACTCTGAGGTGTGCATTTATTTACAAAATCCCATACCTGCTCCAAAATCAACCAAATGATTGAAAACTGATTAATATACACTAACAGATGCATTTGGTGCCCAAAGCTTTGAGCCTACAAACATGGCCTTTTGTATCATTTTCAATAGATTTTAGTTTCGTAACATTAATAACTCACCAGCAAGACATGTGATAATCCAAAATGCGGCAATTCAGAATCTAAATCTGAATAATTTAAGATAGACGTCAATAAAATTGTGATAACGTCATGTTTTATACTGCTAGTTTGGTACACACCTCTCTTGGCATTGCCCTCTTAGATTCAACCTCTCGGCCATCAATCTTGTGTGGCCTCTTGCCCTGAGCCTCGTCAACCATGCCTGCCTCCTTGTACGTGATAAATCCAAAACCTCGGGATCTACAATCAAACTCAGAAACATGAGCAATTTTCCTGACTTGTTTACACTGAAATGCATCACAACACCACTAAACAGAACACTGAATACATTATACATATCTGAATCCAAAAATTCTGTTTGATGGGGTTCATTAGTATTAACATACGCCTAAATAATATCTAAGATTCATTACACCACGGCCATCCAGATTGGCACGTCTGCAGTTAAAACACCCTTACCGTTTTGTTGTGGGATCCTTCATAATGATGCAGTCGACAACCTGACCCCATTGTTCAAAGTGTTTCTTCAGAGTTTCATCTGTAGTTTCGTAGCTAAGACCACCAATGAACAGCTTCCTATATGTTTCATGTTCAGGATCTTTGGGTCCATAGCTCGGCGGTTTCCTTGGTTGGTACTGAAGGAACAAATAGCAAGTGAGGATGAGTGAGGATGGTTTTATGCTGCTTTTAGCAATATTCCAGCATTATCACGACAGGGGACACCAGAATGGGCTTCAGACATTGTACCATGTGGGGAATGGAACTTGGGTCTTCAGCGTGACAAACGAATGCCCTCATCCACTAGGCTACCCGGCTGCCCCAAAAGTGAGTATTAACACACACAAGAGAATATATCATGAACCTGCTTGAACACATTTAGGATACCAATGTTTCATTGCAAGACAACTACTATTTAGGTGTTACAATGCAATGCCAGGAGGGATGGTTGCAGCTGGGTCTCGCCATGATTATCAATCTACACCTTACATATGCCCCTTGAAGGATTCTAGGAGGCAGATATACACCTAGCATGAATACTGAGCACACACGACTATAAGAAACCTGGTATGCTTGATCTAGCCTAAAATAAACTGGTCTATTGCCGAATGGGAGCATATGGATCACCTTGGTACAAGCCAAAGTCATTTTGATAAGGCAGCAAGCCAAATTTCAGGCTTTTAAGCATGTTAACTTGGTGAAGAGCGTGTATTGCAGTAAATATTTCAAGTAAATCTGTATCACTTCTGCACAAGACATCCACTCACTAAAGAACTTTTCATTTTGTCTTGTGGTGCAGATTCATGGTCAGTGAACATGTTTAATAACCTTTTTTTCGTAGCCAAATTCACCTTGGATCTAACAGAAAATGATATTTTATTATCCTTATTTCAGGGATAAATATTGCTGCAAATTAGTGACTGATGACACATCTTGGAGCCAGCTTTTTTTCCAAAACAAATCCAATATTTCACAAAAAAATGCTAGTCCAAAATATGCTTGAGACTACTTAGATGTGACCATTGGTGTCTACCCCTTGCATTGTCCTAAAAAAAACACCCAAATAATTATCCAACGTTAAAGGGCAGTGATACCGAGATGCCGGACGCTAATAAATATGCTTAAGCCAATTCATTAGTCATTCAAGTGTGGTCATTAGCCAAAGGCATCTCAAATGTCTTGGAATTATTGATTATTCACATAACCTGGTCATCCTTGGCGACATGTCCAGCTGTTGTGTACTACTGGTGTCCTACACATGTGAATATTTACATGTTATATACAATTTGATCCATGGGCATAAATGAGATGCGAGGCATTCAATTTAGCAACCCCTAATGTCCCATATTGCCTGTTTATAGTTAGAATCAAGATTATGTACATGATGACCTAGATACGATATTTACAGTCATAAACATGTACACATTATTTGATAAACAGCTAACATGTTGTTTACATGTCTAAATATGGTACTGAGGTGTGATGCTTATCGAATTCCTAATTTTACTGGAATAAATGCATCTGCTAAGGTCTGAATGCAATGTCAGGCACAGAAAAATAACAAGATTTTCAACATTTAACGTGATATGAGTGACATAAGGCTCAGCGTTCAAGCAAATCTAAATGCAAAATAGTAAAAACATCATCTTCATCCATCGACCTCAACACAGAGGAAGAGAGCTTTATCTCGAGACCGTTGTTCAACCCGTATCGACCTTTACATGAACCTATGTTGGAAGGGTCATTTTCAAACTGAGCGCCATACAGGTTCACACGTCAATTTTTAGCTAAATCCCCATTACAAAACCTATCTGAAGTTTTGATGAATATTAAGCTAACATCACAAACTAAATGAATCGACAGAAAACGGACCCTGAAGACGAAATAATCCCTTACAGCGAGTGCTGTTGATTTTGAAAACCACGCTAGTTATTCACAAGAAAATGGCGGCTAAGAACACGTGCAAATACCCACACAAAGCTTGAAATAATTGCTTGTCGAATACAAGTAGATTGAGGGTTAAGAGGCGTGTTTCGACTATACCAAACGTAAGTAATGTTTATGTCTACACTTACGGGATCATAACCATACGGCATTTCGAAGGTTTTTCGGCAGGCAAACAGGCAGTAGTAATTTGATCTCGCGGATGATGCCGGTGTTCAAACCGGAAAGGTTCTTACAAAAGTTGGATTTGTTGTGCTCGGACATTCGCTACGTCAAAGCACTTTCCAGAACTTTTATAGGAAATAAACATGAAACCAAATCTTTGAAGTAATGTTCTACGTGTTGACATGGGACCTAACATATGTCCTATCTCTGACATCGCACAAACAAACCGAACAAGCGTGACTCCATAGTTCACATGTATACTTTTAGGTGTACCCTCATTAATAATCGTGTGAGATCGGCTATTTCCGTCGAAATTTGCCACAAAAAGACATGGCCTTCGCCGTTTCAGGAAGATTTTGCATTTATTAGCAGCAGAAAATAAGCAAAATTGAAAGAAGATAAGCCTGGAATAAATTATAGTGTGATTTGTTTTTAAATCATGTGAAAGAATCATATCCAAGGAATGCAGTACGTGTCTTAAGATATAGTAACTCCTATTCGACTTGACGAGAAAATACGAGAGTGAGGAAAATTACTACATTTATTGATATTTTGCGAACTAGTAACTTAAGCACGATATACATGAAGAAATTAACTACCATAAGTAATATTGTCATTTTGATTTTAAACAGGTACATTTTCCCACATTTCTTGTAGATAATAGTTTGAAATGTCAAATATGCCGAAAAGCTATAATTGTTATCATCATCTTTATGCCAGTGTGGATGTTGGCCCTTAGCCAAAACACAGGTCGAGTTGCAGTGCAGCAACATACCGTATATACAAACACTCCTGGAGTGACACATTAACGCTATTGTTGCTTACTGCCTTGCATGACGAAGAAAGGTATAAATAATTTTTCACCAGACATTTTAGTATATTATGTTTCTGTAAAGTGGGTTTTGGAATATCTCGTAAGGATAATTTTGATAAGTCGCACAAACAAGCAAAAATGATACCCTGTCATCTGTAAGTAATAACATTGACGGTCGAATTCGTCAATAAGAATATCCAATATTTTCTCTGGTCTGTGACCCGTGAAGATCCGGGTTTAAATTGCTCTTCAGCAACCCATGCTTGTAAGAAGCGACCAACGGGATCGGGTGGTCAGGCTGGCTAACTTGGTTAACACGTCATCGTATCCCGTAGATGGATGCTCATGCTGTTGAGGGGTGGTAGGGTAGCCAAGTTCGTCACGCCGAAGACCCGGGTTCGATTCCTCACATGGGTGAAGCCCATTTCTCGTGTCCCCCGAAGCAATATTGTTGGAATATTGCTGAAAAGCGGCGTAAAACTAAACTCACTCGTGGTGGAATGTCTGGTCCAGACTCGATTATTTACAGACCGCCGCCATGTAGCTGGAATATTGCTGAGTGCGGCGTTAAACAACAACCCAACCCAATCTTAGATTTGAAGTAAAATAGAATCCTGTTACATGAAAAACCAAATAACCTAAAATATTATATACTTGTTGCGAAACAAAACGCTCGTCTCGCTTGTATCTACAGGTATTTCGAATTCATTACAGATTTCGCCACGAAAAGCCACGGCATTGGTGAGAAAATTGGCTTTTAGCATCCCAGGCTTGTCGTAATAGGCGACTAACGGGATCGGGTAATCAGACTCAATGGAAGATTGATGCATATGATCGCATACCAGGTGCTTACATCGATACTCTTGATGCCAATCATTGGATTGTCTGGTCCATCCTCGATCATTTGCACACATCCGTCATAAAGCTTGATTATTGCTGAGATCGCTGCAGCAGCAGCAGCAGCAGCAACAGCAACAAAAATAAAGTAATTATAATAACATAGTGTATTGTCAGGAACGTTGAAGTAAACGTTGCGAAGCAGGCACATTTAGTCGTTTTTTTACTAATCAGGGGATTTGTTTGTTTTAGTGAGTGAGTTTAGTTTTACGCCGGTTTTAGCAATATTCCAGCAATATCACGGCTATTGACACCAGAAATAGGCTTCACACATTGTACCCATGTGGGGAATCGAACCCAGGTCTTCGGCGTGACGAGCAAACGCTTTAACCATTAGGCTACCCACCGCCCCATTTGTCTGATGTTTTATAAGTCGATAACTCATGTAATAGTAGAACTCCGTGGTGTAGTGTATAGAGCGGAAGGTTGGAGGTTGGATCTCCGGTTCCATTACACCATGAGACGTTAATACATGGTGCTTCTTGTTACCCTGCCTGACGCTCGATCGGCGTCATATGGGGACAAAATATGGGAAGGTACATTATTTGTACGTTTCACACATGGGAGTATAGTAATTTGTAGATGCTAATAACTAGTCTCTGAAATGAACATATTTTACAGCAAAAAGCTCATAGTTAAAAAATATATATATAATAAAAAGGAGACCCTGAGACTTTCTTCATTTTCTGAAGCTGTGGAAATCTAGACTTGCCACATTTTCTAGACTTGCGTGGGCTTTCTTGGATATATTTGCTTCAGGGTCTGTATGACAGACTATAATTTGTAATGCAGAAAATAAACAGATACCAGTAATGAGTCAGCTGACTTACACATCCCCAGCCGTCACCTGTCGATCAGCAGTCTTCATAACTGACAGGACATCGACAGACCAGAAGCCTTTAGGGTTTAGCGGCTGAAGAATATCGAACACAATGTTTACATTTGTATATTCCTCACGATTCTGTCGTTCTTATTGCTAACCTATGTGTGTATGTAAACCGCTAAGCTCTAAGCCTACTATAAATTCAGCGATTGTGTAGTCTCCAGACGTGTTGGGGTCACATGCGTTGGATGCACGTGTTCAGAATAATACACATAGAACATATCAGTCAAGGTGTACCTACTCGTGTGCACCACTGGTTTCTACAGGTGATGTCACGAGTGGATATTGCTAGCACACAATGTGATCGGATTCCATGACGTCACAATCAAATGGCATCACCGATCACTCTGCCACTGAAGCTGGCTAGCTGTATTCTCACACTCAACAGACTTGTTTTCGCTGTTTACTAGCTGACCCCTGTCATCGTATACCAAACGCGACCGTTCCACAAGCGAAGACAGCGGTATATATATATTTGTAAACTTTGTTTCTGTGACATTTTCCATATCCCTCGAGTTTTATGCCAAAACACGCCCGGTTGTAACGTTGGAAGAGTTTCCATTATTTTTTTATCGAGTTTCGTAGACATAATTGACATCAAAGTATATAAGATATAAACGGCATTGTGTACTACAGCGTTTGGCACAGGTTATAGCTGTATTTCAGTTATATCATGACCCATCAACCTAATGAGGGAGGGAAGAGCGACATGATGAAGGCCTCAGACCTCAGCACTTTGAAGTAATCACTAAAATACATTGCTGCATGTAAAATATTTCTGACTGTTGAATTACCGGCATCTAATTACATTGTGTGAATGTAGGTAGCCTCTCTCTACCCGAAGCGTAAAATATTCACTCGACTGACTGACTGGGTGAGTATGGTTTTACGCCGCTTTTAGCAATATTCCAGCAATATCACGATGGAGGACACCAGAAATAGGCTTTACACCTTGTATCCATGTGGGGAATCGAACCCGGGCCTTCGACGTGATCAGTGAACGCTTTAACCACCAGGCTACCCCACCGCCCGTTTATATTCACTCGAAATACTAAAATATCACGAGTCTTCCACGAAATTATTTGGTATGTACTATTTAAAGGAACCCTGTTATTTAAACTGTAACTGTGAGAAGACGATCTTTGCTGCACGAGACACTGTTACTGAAGGTGGATATCAAACTCGCTCAAATAATAATAATAATAATACTGCATAATTATAATGCGCATATACCCACGCTCGTAAGCATCACCGTGGCGCTAACACAGTATTACCCCGTATAACCCAAGCTGCCTGTGAGGCGCAAGAAGGTTATAATTACATGACTTGTCCCACTGGGTCCCCAGTTTTTGCTGGGTGAACTGAGGCAATTTTGAACAAACTCATTGCCTAAGGTGAGATCACATATGCTTTGTTGTGGGGCAGGACCGAAGTTCTATAGAAACTCTCAGGGGTCAAGCTGCCAAACAATGTCACCCGTACCAACAAGTAAAACATCCACTGGTTGTCAGCATGTGTCAATAAATGTCACAACAACACGACCCTCTGATCGGGTACAAAGAAAGACAATGCATGCATAAGACAAAACTAAACAAAATATGAAAAAATGATGCTCGAATTGATCAGATGAAGTAGCCAAACACTTTGGTAAATCTGAAAGGGTTACAGATCGACTGGAATGATATCGGGATACAGGTGTGGTCAACAGGAGGGTGGCTAGATGGAGGCATCGAAGACCACTCCCAGGCAGGATCGATATCTGTGCACCATGGAGTTGAGGAACAGCTTCATCATTGCACTAAAACTGGGGGCGGTGGGGTAGCCTAGTGGTTAAAGTGTTGGCTCGTCACGCCGAAGACCCTGGTTCGAATCCCCACATAGGTACAATGTGTGAAGTCCATTTCTGGTGTCCCCCGCCGTGATGTTGCTGGAATATTGCTAAAAGCGGCGTAAAACCAAACTCAGTCAGTCACTAAAACTGAGGGACACAAAACGATACAAAACAGATAGAGAATCGTGCATCTGAAGTTAAGATGTCTCTCCAGAGGAATGCGCCTGATTAATGCACACAGACGTCTCTGATAACAGTGGATACTGCATTGTGCATGCAGGTCATCAACAGAGGCTTTAGAGATAAACACGTTTCTCATGAATGTGACTTGAGAACTCGGTTCTATCTATGATTCGGCTTGAGAACTTGGCTCTATCTAAGATTCTGCTTGTGAACTCGGATAAGTTGTTGCAAATTTATTATTGGCTCATTCGGAGGGTGTTAAAAGAGAATCAGAATTATCACCCCTGTCAACCCTGGTTGGTGCTTCCTCGGAAGGCAGCCACACACCGCATCGTTTTTACTTTGTGTGACAGAAAGTATATTCTGGTATCCAAATCCATTGAGGAAGTACCTGAGGGTATCTTAAGCCATTGTAAGATGTATGGAACTCCTTGCCACTGAGTAATATAGACAGGACATCTTGAGTTTCTGTGTAATACATACATACCATACTTTGCCATTCTATTATACAGTAAGAGTATCGTTAGCCTTGTGTGATATATACATGGCATCTTGGCCCACTGAACAATATAGACATGGTATCTTGAGTTTCTGTGTAATATATATACATGACATTCCTTGCCTGTGAATAATATAGACCTGATATCTTGAGTTTCTGTGTAATATATACATGACATTTCGTGCAACTGAAGAATATAGACCTGATATCTTGAGCCTGTCTCATGCATACATGCCACCCTTGCCAGTGAATAATATAGACCTGATATCTTGAGCCTGTGTCATGCATACATGCCACCCTTGGCCAGTGAATAATATAGACCTGATATCTTGAGCCTGTGTCATACATACATGCCACCCTTGGTCAGTGAATAATATAGACCTGATATCTTGAGCCTGTGTCATGCATACATGCTACCCTTGGCAGTGAATAATATAGACCTGATATCTTGAGCCTGTGTCGTGCATACATGCCAACCTTGGCCAGTGAATGATATCCACATATCTTCAGTCATATATTATTTTACTCAGTGGCCAAGGATCTCATGTATACATGAGATGTCATATGCCTATCATGTTACATGATACAGCTGTTCAGGATATGATATCTCTGTTACCTGATGTAACTTGATGTCATGTTTCTGTGAAACTATGGCTTAGGATATCCTGAGAGTTATTATTCAGTGGCCAAGGATATCATGTATGTGTCAGAGAATGGCTTGAGATATCATGTCTATAATATCCAGTGGCAATGGATGGCATGTATATATCACATAGAAGCTCATGTCATCTATCAATATTATTCAGTGGCAATGGGTGGCATGTATATATGAAACATAAGCTCAGGATATCCTGTTAATATTCTTCAGTGGCACCATATGCCTCCATCCTGTCACTGTGCCATACAGACAGACCAGTCAGTCACTGTGTGATATGGTCAGACCATCCTGTCACTGTGTGATACAGACAGACCAGTCAGTCACTGTGTGATATGGTCAGACCATCCTGTCACTGTGTGATACAGACAGACCAGTCAGTCACTGTGTGATATGGTCAGACCATCCTGTCACTGTGTGATACAGACAGACCAGTCAGTCACTGTGTGATATGGTCAGACCATCCTGTCACTGTGTGATACAGACAGACAGATAGGCAGAGAACTCTTTCACTGTGTGATATGGACAGACCCTGTCATTATAAATCTGTGATAAGCCACCCAGTCACTGTATGCTACAGACAGACCACCCAGTCACTGTGTGATACAGACAGGCCACCCAGTCATTGGTGATACAGACAGACCACCCAGTCACTGTGTAATACAGACAAGCCACCCAGTAACTGTGTAATACAGACAGACCACCCAGTCACTGTGTGTACAGACAGACCATCCAGTCACTGTGTAATACAGACAGACCACTCAGTCACTGTGTGATACAGACAGACCACCCTGTCACTGTGTGATACAGACAAGCCACCCAGTTGCTGTGTGATACAGGCAGGCCACCCAGTCCCTGTGTGATACAGACAAGCCACCCAGTCACTGTGTGATAAAACAGGGCACCCAGTCACCATGTGATAGAGACAGGACACCCAGTCAGTGTGTGATACAGACAGGACACCAAGTCACTGTGTAATACAGACAGACCACCCAGTCACTGTGTAATACAGACAGACCACTCAGTCACTGTGTGATATAGACAGACCATCCAGTTGCTGTGTGATACAGACAGGACATCCAGCCACTATGTGGTACAGACAGGGCACCCAGTCACCATGTGATACAGATAGGGCACCCAGTCACTGTGTCATACGGACAAACCACAAAGTATGTGATACAAACAGATCACCCATTCACTGTGTGATACAGACAAGCCACCTAGTCACTGTGTGATACGGACAGACCACCCAGTCACTGTGTGATATGGTCAGACCATCCTGTTACCATTTGATACAGGCAGGCCACCCAGTACTTGTGTGATAAAGGCAGGCCATCAAGACAGGGTACCCAGTTGCTGTGTGATACAGACATGCCACCCGTTCAGTGTGTGATGCAAAGAAGCCATCCAGACATTGTGTAATAAAGACAGGCAACACAGTTGTTGTGGGATAAGGGCACATGTTACTGTGTGATACAAACAGGTCATCCTGTTACTGTGTGATACAGACATGGCACCCAGTCACTGTGTGATACAGAGAGGCCCTCCAGTTACTATGGGATACAGACAGGCCATGCAGTCATTATGTGATACAGACAGGGCACCCAGTCACCATGTGATACAGACAGGGCACCCAGTCACTGTGTGATACAGACAGGACATCCAGTCACTGTGTGATATGGACAAACCAGAAAGTGAGTGATACAGACAGATCACCCAGTCACTGTGTGATACAGACAGATCACCCAGTCACTGTGAGATACAGACAGGGTGCTCGGCCACTGTGTGATACAGAAAAGCCACACAGTCACTGTGTGCTACATACAGGCCATCCAGTCATTGTGCGATACAGACATATGACCCAGTCACTGTGTGATACAGACTGACCACCCTTTCACTGCGTGATACAGACAGATCACCCAGTCACTGTGTGATAGAGACAGGGCACCCAGTCACCATGTGATAGAGACAGACCACCCAGTCACTGTGTGCTACAGACAAGCCACCCAGTCACTTTGTGATAAAGACAGGGCACCCAGTCACTGTGTGATAGAGACAAGCCCTTCAGTTGCTGTGTGATACAGACAGAGCACTGAGTCACTGTGTGATAAAGACAGGGCACCCGGTCACTGTGTGATATAGATAAGCCATCTATGATACAGAGAGACCACACAGTCACTGTGTGATACAGACAAGCCACCCAGTCACTGTGTGATACAGATAGATCACCTAGTCACTGTGAGACACACAATATACCCAGTCAATGTGCGGTAAAGACAGGGCACCCAGTCCGTGTGATCCAGAAAAGCCACCCTGTCATTGTGTGATACAGACAAGGCACTGAGTCTCTCTGAGATACAGACAGGGCACCCAGTCACTGTGTTATACAGATAAGCCACTTATGATACAGACAAGCCACTTATGATACAGACAGGGCACACAGTCACTGTGAGATACAGGCAGGGCGCTCGGTCACTGTGTGATACAGACAAGCCACCCAGTTACTGTGTGATACATTCAGGCCACCCTGTCACTGTGTGATATAGACAGACCACCCAGTCACTGTGAGATACAGGTAGGGCGCTAGGTCACAGTGTGATACAGATAAGCCACCCAGTTTCCGTGTAGAGCAGACAGGCCATCCAGTCACTGTGCGATACAGATAGGCCACCCAGTTTCCGTGTAGAGCAGACAGGCCATCCAGTCACTGTGCGATACAGATAGGCCACCCAGTTTCTGTGTAAAGCAGACAGGCCATCCAGTCACTGTGCGATACAGATAGGCCAACCAGTTTCCGTGTAGAGCAGACAGGCCATCC
The DNA here is from genome assembly GCA_008038995.1 of Haliotis laevigata. Lineage (NCBI taxonomy): Eukaryota > Metazoa > Mollusca > Gastropoda > Lepetellida > Haliotidae > Haliotis > Haliotis laevigata. The sequence goes on along the minus strand of VKKT01000533.1, from coordinate 67,377 downwards.
AGTCACTGTGCGATACAGACAGGCTATCCAGTCACTGTGCGATACAGACAGGCCATCCAGTCACTGTGCGATAGAGACAGGCCATCCAGTCACTGTGTGATACAGCGAATCCACCCCAGTCTCTGTGTGATACAGGCAGGCCACCCAGTTGTTGTGTGATATGGTCAGGCCATGCTGTCACTGTGATACAGAGATACCACCCAGTCAGTGTGCGATACAGACAGGGCATGCAGTTGCTGTGTGATAAGCACATATGTTACTGTGTGATATGGTCAGGCTATCCCGTTCCTGTGTGATACAGGCAGGCCACCCAGTTGCTGTGTGATACAGGCATGCCACCCGTTCAGTGTGTGATGCAAACAAGCTATCCAGTCCTTGTGTAATAAAGAGAGGCAACACAGTTGTGTGATAAGGGCGTGTTAAAGTGTGATACAGACTGACCACCCAGTCAGAGGCCACCCAGTCAATGTGTGATACAGACTGACCACCCAGTCAATGTGTGATACAGACTGACCACCCAGTCACTGTGTGATACAGACAGGCCACCTAGTCAATGTGTGACACAGACTGACCACCCAGTCAATGTGATACAGATAGGTTATCTTTGACTATACCATCCCTTTGTGATGTTTACGAGCAGTCCCATCAACATCTGACCTTGACAGACTATCCTCTCCCTGCAAGACACTTATTATAGGTTATTACCGGAGTTGAATAGAGCAACATCTTTTACCCCAAGTATGAGGTACTAAAAGCGTGTCTTGAATGCACATACTCAGCAGAGTTACACAAGTAATGGTGACCATGTAGATTATCAGGGCCTCCATAATCTATATGCTTTACCATTTTGACTATTACAGGGAGTGTCAAGGACCCTTTACTTTCATTCTGGAAATAGAAATTACTGAAAGAAAAATCACGAAAACAAATATCTACATACAAATTAATTTATTTTCTTGTGTGTTAACATTCAAATACAGACTGGTCAGCAAACCGAACTTTCTGACGAAAACTGCACTGCTCAGCACTAAACAGATTTTCCCAAAGCCTCTTAATGATGTCGAGGCCAGTCGGGTGAGATGAACGCTCGTCTCTCCCATTCTGACTGTAAATGGTCCTATTTGTAGCTTATGTACAAATGTTGATGACTAAAACGAGCAACTATTAAAGTGCAGAAGCACCAGAGATGATTTCAATCAACTCCCTGGTAATCACTGCCTGTCTAGTTCGGTTGAAGGTCAAGGTCAGCTTGTCAATCATTTCTCCTGGAAAATAAGATCAATCAGTTACAGATTCATTGAAAGAGAGAGAGAAAGGATCTTAACAGAAAGCCAGCCCATTGAGAAACATAACTTTAAATGATTTGATCAAATATGCCCCCAAAAGTCATTGATCGGTGAGTGACACAAACGGAATAGAAATAAAAGCTCAAGATAAAAATATCATCTATTTGACAAACTGCTAATTATTCTGTGCTAACCAAACAGTATTTCATGTTAACATTTCCATTAATGGAAAGAAAAATATGTCATACCCATGGATTGCTCACAACTGTTTTCTGATTGGCTAACAACAAAATGTGCTGGGCTCGATATCACTGATTTTGAAGTTGTTAATAACTGTTGACATAGTTACATATCTAAATTGATAACAGTTTACTCAAATCAATTCTTTGATAACTATTTTAAAAGTTTAAATTGTGCAGTAACTTTCTTCACAATGATGGTTTTTGCACAAACCTGCATTCTTGCTGGCAGCGTCCATAGCTGTCATACGAGAGCTCTGCTCACTACACGAGGCCTCCTTCAGGGCATAGTAGAGGAGGCTGGCGAGAGCATACTCATTGTATGAGCGCACTACATCTTCATCCAGACTGTCATACACGTGGAGCTTCTCAGCACCACTGACGCTATCAAGAGAGAAGAGAGGCAGCTCGGTTGTTGTGTAGGAGACCACACTCCTGAAATGACAGAAATTTTTGTGTTACCAGCAAAAAGTGAAAACATGAAAAGGATAAAAAAAGTTAATTTATACTACAAACAATGTGAAGAAATTTCTAAAATCGAAATAAATGTCCATAACTGGACTGATGCATTGTCTAACAGATAACAAACTAAAGCTCAAAATATTGGTTGGGTATTGCCCAAAATTTACAGAGGGTCACCATGTTTGCTGTAAGAATTTTCAGCAAATATTGCTGGTTTATACACAAATTCACAGCTAACAATTCAAATGCTTTAAACATCGACTATCACCAGGAGCATCAAAGGCATATGTGAAGGTCAAATGCAACAGCCAACACCTGGGTGCTACCTGAGCCAACATTAATGTTTGGCATACGTACACTGTTTTCAACTTACTTGAAGATGTTGAAGATCATTGTTCCGTGATCATACTTATAGCCAGACTCCAACAAGGAGCCGGCGATCAAACTAGCATCTGCAAACACTGGGGGCCGCTTGCCAATGTCATTGAATGACAACAATATCTTGTTAGGGTACTGCCTGGAGAAACAAGTTCCCAAGGATTACAATCTTGTATCACAATGTTGTATTACAATGTTGTGCTGGTAATTCACATCTATCTCATCTGTCAGGGGATTCAGTAAACGAACAATTGATTTGGTTTATGTTTATTACATTTGGAACAGTATTTCCGTTATATCAAGGTGTGCAAGATGATTGTGGAAAGCCTAAAGTGTTGCAGCTGGGAGTGGTTTATCTCTGTAGCGAAACTGGCAAACACAGATATTGTGCTAAAAGAACTGAGAATTTTAACCCACAACCAGAGGATCCAGACACAACTTGGTAAATTAAGATATCTTAAAAGTAGAAGCAAAAATCCCTATTGTTTTTCCACACTGCCCTTAAACTATAAACACCACCACCACCACTCCACCATTTTGATAATGTGAGAAATTATACATGACAGACAGTACTTAGGATTAAACATACCTTTGTAACATGGCTTTGGATTTATCTCCAATACAGACAATCTTGGTGTCAATGCCTGGTTTCTGCTCTGCAAGTGTTGTACGGATGTGTTTTACAACACTGCTGTGAATACCACCACAGAGACCTCTATCAGAGGTCACAGCTACGATCAGGTGGTTCGGCTGGTTTGCATCCTGTTCAACCTCAGCCTTCTCATAAAAAGCTGAAAACACAAAGAAAACTCATTCACAACTTTGTGTCTGTTTACTGGTGTTGCAAAACCAAAGATACATTTGGAAAAACAGTCAAATCCCGATGAGTCGAATGCCGGTGTCTCGAATATTATGCATAACTCGAAGTACCTGTCGGTCCCGACCATTCCCTGTTATAGTTGTCATCATTTGATTACCGGTTACACAAATTTGTTTCATAAATACACACGATGACTCGAAAAGGAAATTTGGTCCAATGAAATTCAAACAACAGTAATCTTGTATACATAAGCCGAAGTCAGTCAATGAGAAGTTAATTGGTG
>VKKT01000533.1:21864-37857 GCA_008038995.1 Haliotis laevigata | reverse complement strand
TTTTTCATATCTGAGGACAGGGGTTGCGTTTCTTTTTTGACAGAGTTTATATTGAATATACAATGAGCAAGGTTACAATGAATGATTGTACATATTGTGCTATAGCGTTACAAATCTAAAATATTACCTTAATGTCTATCGTTACCGGAGTTTCTATTCTTGTCGATGTACTGATTGAAGACTGTTGGAACTGACAGTCAATGACAGTCAATGTCAGCAGACAGATGAGCGTAAAACCAAAGCAGTCACCAATGTCTTGTCGAACATTTCAGCAACCAATTCGTATATACCTATTACACAATCCTCACTACGATCCTCCCGGAACTTTGGATCCTCACTACGATCCTCCCGGAATTTTGGATCTTCAATACGATCATCCCGGAACTTTGGGTCCTCACTACGATCCTCCCGGAACTTTGGATCCTCACTACGATCCTCCCTGAACTTTGGATCCGCACTACGATCCTCCCTGAACTTTGGATCCTCACTACGATCCTCCCGGAACTTTCCCCACGAACGCCGAAGACCGAAAGCAATAAACAACCAAAGGGAGGCAACTTCAGCTTACTCTCAACAGGTGAAATTACACATGCAAGTTCAAATCACACCCAGCTCTTCAAACTTTTGTGACCCATAATAACTAAAAGTTAATTAATGTGACATTAACATTAACAAAAATACATTGCCATAACACTCTCCCCCTTAAAGAAAAGGTTATCAACCATAGTAGGATAACTAACATAATAAGATGACTAAGATGAAATGCATCTTTCAAAATTACCATAATGTTTTATCACATTCTTCAAAGTTTGATGAAACTCTCTAAAGCTCCTGTGACTCCGGAGGATAAGCACTAGACTTAACCCGGTTGGAACATAACTTGTTGAAACACCTCAGACATAAAATTAGAGCCCCGATCAGACTGAACAACATCTGGCAAACCAACTAGGGTGAAAAACTTGATCAAAGCCTTGATAATCACAGGAGTGACAATCTTACAAAGAGGAATTGCTTCAGGAAATCTGGTAGAAGCACACATAATAGTGAGAAGAGACTGATTACCAGACTTAGTCTTAGTAGTGGACCAACACAATCAATGATAACTCTATGGAAAGGTTCCTCAACCTCAGCCAAAAGAAATGTGTTACATTTTTTAACAAGTTTTGTTTACACCCAAATGACCTGCCATGGGACTTCATGTGCCAATGACAGTACATGTTTTCGAAGTAATTTTGGAAACACAATTTGATGATACAGTTTCCATTCATCCTCAGCGGGAGCGTCCAGCGACCTATATTTCCTCATCGGAACACCAGCCTTGAAGTAATGACAAAACGGAACCTTGCTAACCTCCTCAGAAGAAACAGCCTTTATTAGCCAATTTCTGTATTTCTGCAAGAATGTGATCACCACCTGACAAACTCTCAGACTTATCAAGAAGACCTGAAAAATTACTATCCTTTGAAGATAAGTCATCAACCTTTACCTCACAGAAAAGAATGATTCATGAAAGTACCTGACAAATAATAAGTGGTATCATTCGGCAAAGAAGTCTTGGAGGAAATCCCTTTTGACATTGAACGACATTTTCACTGTGCAAGAAGGTAAACACCCGGAACATCATCCTCCAACTTTTCTGTACTAACTGAACTTACCGAAGAAATAGCGACTATAGGATCAGCACTATCTTTGGCCCCCATAAGATCATTACCGATCAACAAATCGACACGTGGAACTGGGAGAGAGTCAAGAACACCAACTTTCATCTCACCAGAAATCAGATCTGAAGCCAAATTCACAAAATGGAGAGGAGCAGAATTGCCAATTATACCTTGAAGCAAAACACCTGAGTTCGCTGAAGACTCATCAGAAAAAGGCAAAATATCCTTCAAAATCAGACTTTCAAGAGCTCCAGTATCCCTCAAAATATCAATTGGTCGTGGGGTGGAATTATCTTCTATAAGCGACACAGAACCCTTAGAAACGAAGGGCAACTACTCCTTCCAAATTACAAAATCTGGGGACTTACTCTTATAAACTAAACTCTCCTCAGAACCACCTGGAAAGAATTCTTAGGTGCGATAGACACAAACGCATTTGGGGAACCTGCAGCCTGATTTCTAAACTGGAGCTTGTAGCATGCAGAAATCAAATGGCCTGGCTTATTACAATATGCACAAACAGGATCAGAACCACTGGAAGTCTTAGACATAGACTGAGAAGAATGTGATTGCTTGTCAGAAGAATTTGAACCTGTTTTAACACCACTGTAACCTGCATGTCCAGAAATCGCCCTATTGGCCAGAAAACTTGGTATTACCTGGAGACGGAAAAGAACTCTTGTGAGTCACACACTAGTCATCTGCCAACATCACTGTCTCATGTAAGACGTCAACTGTATGTTCATTCAATCCTCTATCCAAACTAACTGCCCCAAACCATCAAAATCTGTGACCTCCTTAGAACCACACCATTTTTCGAACAAAGTTTCCTTCCCTCTTGCAAACTCTTCAAACGTCTCATTGTCACTTTTAAAAGCATTTCTGAATTTCTGATTGTAAGCTTAGAGCACTAACTCATAGGCTTTAAGAAGGGTCCTTTTAACAAGATCATAATCTGATCTTTGCTCTATGGATAAGGCCCTTCAAAACAGTTTGCAATAGCATAGTCCATGACTCTTTAGGCCACTTGAGGTTTCAGCATTTTTTTCAAAATGTAGAAAATCTTTATCTACTTTTTTTTCATTGAAAGGGGATACCAGTCTGGCGTGCCTTGCAATGGCGAAAGAGGAAGGGTTTGAGGGAGGAGAAGGATTTTGAAACATTTCAGCACAATTTCTCTGACAATTTCCAATTTTCTTTCGTCAAATTCCAAATTCTTTTCTGAATGTTATTTCTTTCTCCATTTTTTTGAATTTGTAACTGAACTTCATTTTTTCATTTCCAATTGGTCCGAACATTCTTCTTTAACCATTTCCAAAACTTCATGTCCCAAAACTCCCTCCTCAATATAGTGATTCAACACAACTTTCAAAATCTGAAATTTCCTCATAGCAGGTTTGAACTCAAGTTCGAAATGTGCAGAAATTCGCAATAAATCTGTTTTGGGCAATTCACCGACTGTCTCAGTGGTAGGATACTTAAGAAACTTCTCAAGTTTAAACATCATTTTACTGTTTTCACGATTATTTTGTTTACAAAAATGCAGAAATTTGAAACAATATATATTTAGCGATTGTAAATATGTTGGGAAGCGCACGAACAATCTCCAAAACAAGACCGCAAGAACGTTTGAAATACACTCACTCGGACCCATGACAGCCATTATGTAAACAAACACACGTGCGTGGATTTGAATCTCTCACCTTCCATGGCGTTATCCTTACTAAAAACTACACATGAGCCAAAACTATTATGTTAGCTACGTTCCTTGTATGACATTACATATTTTCAAGATTTTATAAACAATGACATAATGCCACAAACAAATTAAGTATTCAGGATTATTTATATAAAGGAACCGCAATCATTACGGGCGCTCTGATTGGTTTGTCGTTTTTTCGCACATAAGAATCATCGAGCCGGGGACGAGTATTCTTTTTTTGCACTTTACGGAAAAAGTGGTGACGAATGGACACTATATAGATCTTTTCACAAAGATCAAGTTGGTTGGTTGGTTTGTTGTTTAATGCTGCATTCAGCAATATTCCACCTATATKGCGGTGGCCTGTAAATAATCGAGTCTGGACCAAACAATCCAGTGATCAACAGCATGAGCATCGACCTTCGCAATGTGGATACGATGAGATGTGTCAACCAAGTCAGCGAGCCTGACCACCCAATCCCGTTAGTTGCCTCTTACGACAAGCATGGGTTACTGAAGCCCAATTTTAACCCGGATCTTCACGGATTCATAACGACAAAGACTGACAGAATATGATCCACAAGACTATATGAAAGCAGGAAGGATTTCAGCGTTCCAATACTCAACCTTCCCAGCTATATATACTATATCCAGTAAATATTCCAGCAGCTACAGGCTTCTACGTGGCACAGTTTTTGAGGTACAATCAAGCACGCTGTTTCGGCCAAAATTTCCATAGGGCGTCATACGACATTTGCTGTTTTTATCAGGGTTACAGGGTTAATAAAGCTTTAGAGTATAATAAAGTTTTGTAGTGGACGTGCAGATAGCATATGGAAAATCAGCGTATCAGTGACAAAAGGATGTAATTTCCTATTTAGAACCATATGTTCATTTTCGGATAAACAATTATCATACACATCACCTGTAAAGACTGTCGAGCTTTGGCAGGATTCCTTCACCTTATTGCGAACACCTGTTATCATCACTATGTGATAGTGATTTATGAACAGTTGCTCATGATAAATTCGGGATCGTACAGTTTCTTACGATTTTGGAAAAGGTTTTGTTGCTTTTTGTTGCATACTGCAGTATATTTACCCTTAATGACTGATTGAACACAAGACTAAGGTTTGTTCTTACCCCGAATATGCTTCCTCCCAGATGCTGAAACAGAGTAGTAGTTGTAGTAGTAGTAGTAGTGGTAGTAGTAGTAGGAGTAGTAGTAGTAGCAATAGTAGTAGTAGTGGTGGTGGTTGTGGTGATTGGTGATGGTGGTAGTAGTAGTAGTAGTAGTGGTAGTAGTGGTGGTGGTGGTGATTGGTGATGGTGGTAGTAGTAGTAGTAGTAGTAGTATTGGTAGTGGTAGTGGTAGTAGTAGTGGTAGTGGTAGTAGTAGTGGTAGTGGTAGAAGTAGTAGTAGTAGTAGTGGTAGTGGTAGTAGTAGTAGTGGTAGAAGTAGAAGTAGTAGTAGGAGCAGTCAAATAGATACATTTGCAGTTGTTAAGTTGTAGCAATTTTATATGATCAAAAAGTATCACGATACTTACAGCGGCAAGGTAACCTTCAAAGTGGGGAATGTCGTCCTTGTCCAAATCTGAAGGTGTATCAAACATTTGTGCAACATTTCAACTTCATGTGGATGTTGGAAAGGTGTATAAAGATAAAGGTTGTGTTCTCCCTGCCTCGAGGTCAGATTCTTTAATCTCTGTGAGTACTATATCAGTGGATATCGGTTTATATAAGCGTTCGTAAGGATGGCATGTATGCCCAAAAGGTTATAAAAAGGGAGAAAAATTCTTGTTTAGTAACGTGTTTACTACACTTGAAGACATACACTTTCTTTCTTAATTCTATTTTTCTACAAACGTTTTTCCAGATAAAATTGATATAATTCATCTGGTAAAGGCTTATTGTTTGTTGTCCAGAGTGATTATATCGTATATGTCACTGTGGATATGAAAAATAAATACAGTGTACCCTGGTTATAATGCCACCCGTCTTATAATGCCCCCCTGGATATAATGCCACGATTTTGCCAGAACGGATTATTATACCCTGGTTATAATGCCAAATTGGATATAATGCCATTTGCCAATGGTTTTGGGAACAAAAGTCATTTTCCCCTGGTTATAATGCCAATTACACAGGCTGCATGTAGTATACATACCATAATTGGTTAATTGACCAAACCCGTTAATGCGACATGTGTCAATACACTTCCAGTCACCCACAGCAAGAAGACACATGCAGCCTCAAGATGCTATGATTATCCAGTCATTCAAGGCTCATCACAGGAGACATCAGCTTAATCATTTTGTTGATTGCACAGGACCTCGAACTGTCCTATCTGGTTATAATGCCACCCTGGATATAATGCCAAATGGTGGCATTATAACCAGGGTATACTGTACTGTCATAAGCTGAAATTCTATTGCGTAAAATCTTCCAGATTATCATTTTAGCATTATCAATGCTGTTCTCTTTTCTAGGAATCTACATAACAAACTTTCACCATTTCTTGATCTGAGTCTTGGCTTTGCAATTAGTGATTTTGTGTCCATTTGAGACACTGTGTGTAAGTAGTGACCTGTGCCCATCTGAGACACTGTGTGTAAGAAGAGACTTGTGTCCATCTGAGACACAGTGTGTAAAAAGTGACTTGTGTCCATCCGAGACACTGGGTGTAAGAAGTGACTTGTGTCCATCCGAGACATTGTGTATAGGAAGTGACCTGTTTCCTTCTGAGACACTGGGCGTAAGCGACATGTGTCCATCTGAGATACTGTGTTTAAGAAGTGACTTGTGTCTATCTGAGTCACTGTGTGTAAGAAGCGATCTGTGTCCTTCTGAGACATTCTGTGTAAGAAGTGACTTGTGTCCATCTGAGACACTGTGTGTAAAAAGTGACTTGTGTCCATCTGAGACACTGTGAGTAAGAAATGGGTAGGGATGCCAACTGTTCTAAACCTCCATGAGAATATAAACGAACACAAATATAGACATACGATCAATGAGACGAATAATCTTGTCGAAGGTCTGGGCTTTGATAAAGGCTGTAAGATCGGCACTGCCCTGCTCGGCAGCCATGATGAGTTCACTGAAGAGGAGTTTTTCAGTTGGGGCCATATCGAAGAACTCGTGAGTCCTCTGTATATCCTTCAGGTAGTCAGCGAATTTAGAAGGGTCGGTGTAATCGTGGTGGTGATCGTCGGCCATGACAGCCGCCACTGCTACCACAGCAACAAGTAGAAGGTTCATTATACTGAGGAAGAAAATGTGTTTCGTTATCGCAATAGAAGCGACAAATCCCTTTGCACATTCATAAGAAATCTCTGCTAAAAGCAGAGTCGATTGTACAATTGTGACTATATCATGAGTATATATTTGTTTCAGTACTATTACAGTATTACAACTGTAAACAAATCTAGTTTGGACCAGACAAGCCACTGATTGTCACCATGTGATACGATGACAAAGCATGTGTTTATGAATCACCATGGAATAGTGACAAAAACAGGTGTTCGCGAAAAGGTCCTGCCCCACCGGTGGCACCCGTCCTAAACATTTGCAAAGTCTAGTCAATTGTTCACCTGAAATAATGGTACCAGACAAAATAGGGAATTGCATCGCTGATGCATGTAGAGGTCCAGCTTCTGTAATAACATTCAAGGAGTTTCATAATAGATATATAGTATATCTATAAGATATATGTTATATACGATAAGATAAAAATATGATATTTGCACAATAATAAATTGCAGATTGATAACACGGGCAGAAAATGATAACAAAATAAGTGAAGAATAAGCAGACTTTAGGACTGGATATGCTTCACACTAACTGCTTGAATACAAGCATGTTTAAGTAAACGTAGAGGCATAGATTCTTTGTTGCCTTTATCGACTTCAAATAAATTTATTTATGTTCTCCAAAAATACGGTCTACCTGTTATAATGTTGAATATGATTACGAATATGTATTCGTCCGTAACAACATGTAATGTTGGTTTTACTGAGTGTTTTGATTGTCCTATTCGAATACAACAGGGCTGCGTATAAAGCCCCATTTTGTTTACCCGTTTTATCAAGGACTTGACTGCTGTCGATATATACATGTCGATGAGCAATACATTTAATCCCTGATTTACATGAACTGTTTCTACTGATGTTTACTGAGTAAGTTTTATTTCTGACCGAAAAAGTGGGCTACAAGGGCAACGGAATATTCTGGAAGACCACTATTCAACTTCAAGTTAAATGTTTACCTTTCGAAAACAAACATACACTAAACGCCAAAAGAAACGTTACCCTCCTACCTTTATGAATAACTGAAAAACTATCAAAGATATCTTAGAAGGTAGTAGTTTACAAGAAAGCTTAACGACACAGCTTTGTGCAAATCACGAAAAAACAGTCTAAAATGCATTCATATTTAGATGAAATGGATCTTTTTCAGAAGAGTTATATTGTCCTATATTCTTCCATGCCGAAATAAACCAATAACAGTGATTCTGATGTCCAAAGAAAGGTTGAAATAAAATTCTGCTTTGGGACAATGATAAACCGTTTAAAGTCACCATTTTCAACTATTAAAACAAAAAACAACTGTTGTAGAGTGTGTAATATTGTAAAATAAGCGTTCCCATGAATTTAGTCTTTTAAAACATTTTCTGCTGATTTGCATTAGTGAAAACAAGTAAAACGTGTCTTTGATATTTTGAAAAAATGTTTAGGAACATCCAAAATTATCTTTGTTAACATTTTTGCTTGCAAAGTAACATTATTCCATTTTCTGTTTACACATAGAAGTATCAATCGCCAAAACGCAGCAATATTCAAGCAGTATTTGCATCCATTTCACATGTATAATGATTCTGTAAGGTATAAAGAGAGCCTAGAATACAGGATATGATACACAAGTACGAGAAATATGCCACGATTAACAGCTGAAGAGAGAGAAAGAGCCATTGGGATGTTGCATGTGGGGTCGACATACAATGCTGTTGYCAACGCCCTCGGATGCCCCCGTATCACGGTTATAAGACAGGTTCAGACAGACGGGGTCACCGTAGACAGACCACGCACCACAACGCCAGCTGAAGATAGGCACCTCTGTCATTAAGGAAGGAGGGTAACGATTCTTTTGGCGTTTAGTGTAATTGTAAAGTGGAAATCTTAAACAATGTGAAATATGGTAATTATCGTTATGAAATTGTAGATGTTGTTTCAGAATATACGTACCTTGGACTATTGATGACTCCATCATAAAGAGCGGTATCGGATTTGGCGTTAAATTCGAAAAAGGCATTAATGAATGGTTTCAAATTAGTTTGGACATGTGAAAAAGTCCCACTCGAAACAAATATGATTGCAAAATTAAACCCATCTTGGGAATTCAACGATTGCAGGTTAAATCTACGTAACATACCATCTATTAGACTTCCGCGTTAGGCTTACGAAATGTCGGTTCATCTTTATTAAGTAGGTAGACAATACTGGGCAAGTACTTGTTTTTAGTCATTGTTATGCCTGGGTCATTGTTATGCTTGGGTCTATCAAGACGTTGGATTTATTGCTAGTTTACTTAAAATTTTCAAACCAGATTATAAGATATGTACATCCAAGAATGGACAAATATATTAGTATCTATAATTAGACATGCATGTTATACACATTTTAAATTGAGCAGAGATACAGTTAATCGATTCGACCTTGTGGACATTTGCAACCGACTTTGCTCCTGCTCAAGTTGGATGTACAAGGCTAACAATACAATTCCCCCAAATGTTCCTTCAAGGGCAGAAAGGGACTGAAATGTATTGGTATTTTTTTTTAAATATCCTATATCGTGTATTGTACACTTCACGTTTATGGGCCTATGACCTTTCACAATAAACATTTGAATTTGAATAATCCGTTTGATAAGAAAGATGTTCTAAGGTACTTGTCACAATGGACACAAGACTGTTGACTGGGTTCCGTCCTATTGCGCAACTTAGTACCATGACCAGTCCAGAATTTTGAGACCAATTCATTTAACTGGATACATGTATATTAATCAGTAGTATTTGATACATCTTAGCACATGAATTTGCAACACTACGCTCCTCATAATCCTTGCAAACATGTCGTGCAGCGTGCTCTGTCGTGCAGCGAACACTGACAAACGGAAACCTGGAAATCGTGGAAATCTCAAAACGAGGCTCTGCCACTAGAAAAGTTTGGCAGTCTGGTACGAACTTGATATAATATCAATCACACATTGTGCGTTGTGACTCATTTTACAACCTCATCAAACAGGCAGTCTGTGACGTCTTAGTTAAAGTCATGCTAACTACACCTCGCCATAAAATATAGAAATACGATGTTATTAAAGTATAAAATTATATTCATTTATAAATACCATTTCCTTATGAAACAAGTAATTGGAATTCAGTGTAACCATAGTTGTTAGTGATGTCTATATTTACTTTCACACGTGAAAATTCGGATCGGCTGAAAGTAGGTCATTGTCTGAATAGGTTAATGAGACTCATGTTTCGGTTTGCAAAAATCCAACTCGAAGACGTTGCAATAATCCAGGCATTGTTAGTTCTTGTCAAGCACGCCGAATACACGTTTACACTGAATGAAAGGCAAGGTATCTTTTACACAGTTTTCATTATGAAGTGTAAAATCAGTTCGTCTGTACCTGAAAACGGTGCTCCGAAAATTACTATTGCTAATTTGCATTAACACAAAAATATAAAGAATAATTTCATATTACAGGGCAACTGGATATTTGTTTCACCAACCAATACATTAAAAATGAGAAAACCATTTCAGAGTTCATACAGTAGGAGAGCAAAAAGTCCAATACCTGTCGTGTTTCACTGCTGGGAAGTCCACTCTACTTTCAGTGGCTCGCTACCCCTATTTAAACTGTGATAAGAAACAGGATAGGCGTCTTGAAGCTCACCTGACCATCTAATGCTGCTTCGAATTCTGGATATAGGGCACAATTTTCGTTTTGATTTTACTCATAAATCTCTGTTTAGGATCATGAGGAATTGGTATTGCCACACGTGACAGTATCGCAACAATATCAAGGCGGCATAAAACCTCACTCACTCAATCACTCACTCACCAGTCACTCACCCACCCACTCACCCATACACTCACTCACTTACACCCCCTACACTCACTCACTCACTTACTAAAGACAAGACATGGGGAGGGGTAATTTTTCTGCTTAATGAACCACGCTGGTAATAAGTAATATTCGAACCTTTATTACACAATTGTAACCTGCCACAATAATACTGACAGGCTGAGACTGTACATAAGCCAATCCCAACTCTTATCTAGAAGAACATGTCCTGTCACATATTTTAGTAAAGTCTCAACTTATGTTTCACGAATTCAAGCACCGATAAGATTAGGCAAGGCTGCGAATGTATGAAATGATGTGCGTCATAACATGACCTATATGCATGTATCGTCTATGGAATATCAAACGTCGAGCTGACGATCATAGAGTGTTTAGGATGTAATATCAAGTATGTCCTTGTTAAATAGTAAAACTGCTCTGCATCAGATAAGACACCACAGTTTTCATTACAATATGTTGCTAAATCATCTTTGTTAAAAAGTAGGCCTGAATACACGCCAAAGTTCAATAACATGTGAAGTTCTTTAACTGACAGATTGTCATAGCGCTCTGGCTCTATGCAAATAGGAGCAACACTCTTCTATAATGCTTCGGAATATTCTGCACGACACACAGTTATTAACTATCGGTTGGTGGGGAACTTTCCGTTGTTATATACATGTTGAGACCAAGAATCAGTAAATCCAATTACTTGACTTATAGCAAACTACGCTAATATCGAACTAAAAAGCACCACTTATTTTTGTTCGTTATGATGGTACGTCGTTATAAGCTTTTCGACTAAATTATACATACCATTAACCAGTTCGTTATAAACGTAGGTTACTGAATACACCAGTCATATAAATAAGACATAAACCCGTTTGTATCACAGTGAGCTCTCATGTTTACTCTAACAAAATCGGCGTGGTTCAAATTCCAGTTCCAGCTCTGTTTATCCTGCTCTTATTCATGTAGACAGTTCCAACCTTGTACGCAAGCTAGTTTCGTGTGGGAGACAAATAGAGGACATCTACCTATAACAAACATAACAACAACAGCAGCTCTCTTCATACTGCATGTAGTTAAAAGTTCACACATCATTCTGTAACGGGGCGGTGGGGTAGCCTAGTGGTAAAGCGTTCGCACGTCACGCCGAAGACCCGGCTCCGATTCCCCACGTGCGTACAATGTGTGAAGCCCATTTCTGGTGTCCCCCGCCATGATATTGCTGGAATATTGCTAAAAGCGGCGTAGAACCCAACTCACTCACCCACTCACTCATTCTGTAACATTAATTAGGTTCGTTTTATACATTTCCTTGTTTCATTTCGCTAGGACAATTAAATGTTCGTTGATTCCATTGGACAAGTTTTTAAAAATATTTTACCCTCTGCCCCACACGGCATTTTATGTACGCTTGAATGTGTTATAACTTTCGCAACTCAAGAAGCTTGAGGCTTGTAGATAATTTTGGTACTTTTACCATGTTACCCGCAAACTGAATAAACTGTCTGTCTGTTGTTTCCTCAGATAAACGTGACCAATAACCGTCAGTGTTAAATATGTGATCATTTCTGGGCAGACTACACCATAACAATTATGACAGCGGACGGAATCCAAACCGGATCTTGACGATGTGTACGCTTGAGTCAGTGATATTCAAGTATTAATTCAGAAGCATCTGAAAAACTGAATCTGGACCAGACAAGAGAACGTCGGGTGAGCTACTGGACCAGACAAGAGAACGATTGGTGAGCTACTGGGCCAGACAAGAGAACGATTGGTGAGTTAGTGGACCAGACAAGAGAACGATTGGTGAGCTACTGGACCAGACAAGCGAACGATTGGTGAGCTACTGGACTGGACCAGACAAGAGAACGTAGGGTGAGCTACTGGACCAGACAGGAGCACGGTCGGTGAGCTACTGTACCAAACAAGAGAAAGATTGGTGAGTTACTGGACCAGACAAGAGAACGCTTGGTGAGCTACTGGGCCAGACAAGAGAACGATTGGTGAGCTACTGGGCCAGACAAGAGAACGATTGGTGAGCCACTGAACCAGACAAGCGAGCGATTGGTGAGCCACTGAACCAGACAAGCTACAAACCGTTGGGGTTTGTTGAAACGTAATTAGGCGTTATCGAGTTATGGTACACTCGACGGATGGCAGTTCATCCCATATCAGATACAGGTCATTCCCTGAATATTGATGCTCCTGATGTCAACCACGGGATTCCCTGATCCAGCCTCGGTTATTTACAGATCTAACAGGACTATAATATTGCTGACTGTGGCGTTAAACAAGCGAACAAATAGGATCTGACCAAGTCTCATTAGGGAACAGTTCCTTGCCATTCCTCATGCGTCTACGCTGGAAGTCAGCCAGTTCGGGGTCATCAGTCCTGGAGGTACCTACCATGAAATTACTCCGTCCCGACGGATATTTAACCCTGATATTTGGTCATTCCGTCTACTTCAATTTTTACGGTTTCGTCTGCATTAATGCTCCCCCACCCCACCCCCTCAAATACGTTGGGTAAATTTTCTTTTCAAATTTAGATACTTAAATAAATGATTAAATTTTAAATACAATGGCATGAGGCAGTGTTATTCATTGTGCAAGAATGTGATACATTGTACCTGTTGCAATTGGTTAGGGTGCAGTTGGATGTTCAATAATTAGACTTATGCTATATTTAGACAGATTTCTGAAATGTACCCCAACCCTCCTATGATGCAGAATACATTATAGAAAGATCTGGCGGCTTTTTGTGATATAACAGGGGAGTTAACTCTTGCCACGCATCTCGCATTACATCTCAAGCTACAAGAAGACCAACATTTTGTGTGATTCCTCTATTTCCTGCCTACACCCATATTTTGAATCTGGAATACTGTTCCTGATCGGTGAATATTACACTCGGTGTCCTTATCGGTACAGCCACTGGTCTTGTATTATATAACCTATGACTTGTAATGCCACTCTATTTTGTACTGCCATTGTAATACCTGGGTACTGATTTGTAGATTTTAGAATAATTTGTTTGTTTCTAACACGCTTTCAAATAAATAAACGTGTCTTTGTCTGATTGTGTCATCATTTCCTCGTTTGTCACGAAAATTTCAGCAAAGTTACTTATTCGCACTTGGCAATTATAAAATTGTGCATTGGACTGTTATTCCAACTTTCACAATGTATTTGTTCATTGCAACAACCACCAGCTAGACGTTGACGAATCTACTTGGTCTGGACCAGACAGCCACGTCTGTCAAGTTCAGGTCTGTATCACGTGAAATGGTCGCTAGGTTGACCTGATATTAACACATTCATGGATTTATCAGTGACTTGTCTTTTTGATCCTTTGTAGGTCTGGATTTGTTTCTGTAGACGATAATGCAGACGAACAAGATCGTAATTTCTTTAACCACATTGAGGGTCGCTTTTATGTATCAATGATGTATGGATGACCTGCTCTTTAAAACGAAATGTTGTTCCTAATAGTGGAGAAAAAAATTAAAAGCCACAGTGAAAACACACTTTTCTACACCCTCACGAAGTTGCCACATTTGATTAGATAAATATGGACCATAACCGACCTTGACCTTTCAGGCGGTAGTAAAGCAGATTCCTTGAAGAGAAGTGGAATCTCTAGTTTTGCAAAGGTTTTGCCAGACAAACAAGTCATTTTTGGTCGTTTAGAAAGACTCCCACTTCTACATGCAAATGGCTATGTCTTCACAATACAAATCTCCTTTATTTGGCTAGCATGCTGGAGACTGCCATTGGTCTCTCAGGAATTCCGGAAAACTGAAAGAACAACAGTTTGCTCAGTCGGATATTTCTCTTTTGTTTGTAGTCGATAGAGGCGTGGGGTCAAGCCTTCACTCTTCACTCAGTAAACTCAGGTTTGAGATCCCTCTAGTGTACATTGGGTGATGACCAGGCAACGGAATGCGATCATTCCTGTGTTGTTACGAACACAAGCAATGAACATGTTTTATGGTAATATTTAAAAGTTGGCGGATCAGCGACATGACTTGTACCATCTGGTGAACAAATGATTAATGTGTCTTTGTGAAGGATGCCACGCGAGTGCGTGAGTTAAAATTTAACGTCACCTCGGCAATATTTCATGTATAGTGAGAAAGGTTGTACATACCCAATAAATACAAGTAGTTAAATAACCAGTCATCGACGGACTGTAAAGTAACTAGAGTTTCATAAAAAGAGTTAAAACTAGCTAGCATATATTTTTAAATATTTAACAACTATTTAAGACAATACAATGTAAAAATGGGCTATTGGTCGCCAACAGGATGCCATGCGATCACCTGGCATCATCACTAATTGATAGTGATTCACTAATGACTGAACATGTAGCCAGAACCGTGCAATAAGTTTCTTTTAGCAGGATATCTTATGGTTGTGAAAAGCTTTATCGCTTTAATAACCTTCGCCCTATAGGTAGACGTGCCACCCATGCTGACCACACAATCCAAGCACCTTTTAGGCCCCGTTTCACAAACCCCGTGAACCAATTCGCTGATGGGTAAATATATGTAAGACTTAAATATACCACTTGTGTTTCACAACTAGTGTCCAGGCTGAGCGGGACCGAAACTTTTGAACCCATCCAACTTCACTCTGGTCAACGTGATTTGTCTTGTCTCTTTTATACCTTAAGATATATATATATATATGTACTGTGTGATGAGACTCTATATTGTTCTGATGGAAATGATAAACGTAAAAGCAATACAGACATTACCCACAGTTTATTCACAACGGGCAATGGTGTATCTGCAAAGAAAATAGTTACACGAATTACACACTTGAATAAACATTCATTAATAATATACTTGCAAAAACCCAACTCCTGCAGAAGGCCTTCCAGTTTCAATTATAGTTTAATCCTCCATATAATGCTCACACATTTAAATGACATAGCACCAGTATGAAAGAGGCACGGATATTGCTCAGAATATGAACCCTAAACATTTTAATCAGTAAGTTTATTTTTATTCCAGAAGCCTACTGCAGTGTGATATCATGTGACGTCACAATCGACGTTTATTCAACAATAGTCGAAATGAGCCGAGGCTAGTTCCACAAAACAATCACCATGTTACGATGATCCAAACTGTCTTTGTAGGTTTACCACAGCCGTAGCGCTCTGATCGTTTTGTGTAAAGTTTTCCTAAATCAGAAAACCACTAATAAAATCTTGCTAATAAAATTACTGTGGGTAGGACAGACAGTAGCATGTAACTCCCAATCACAGAATAACTTCCTTGTCATTTTGAAAAGGCTCCTATCACAAGAAACCAAATCACTAGGACGGAAAATCCGTAATTACCTGTCAATTGTCAGATATATCCTTAATACTATTACCATCGGAAAATGCTGATCTGTATATGTTACAGTCTCGTTCACCCCATGACTGTGCTGACAACTACTGGAGCAGCTGTGCTGACAACTACTGGAGCAGCTGTGCTG
>VKKT01000532.1:208413-221191 GCA_008038995.1 Haliotis laevigata | reverse complement strand
TTGGGCGGGAAAATTAGATGAAAAGCAAGCAATATGCACAAAATATTGATGCGATTGTCAGAAACATCAACCAATGCAACACTACTGACCAGGAGTCTTGTAGTTCTTGAAAATTTGAAGAAAAAAAATAAAACACTTCCACTCTGTAAACATGTCTTCTGTGTTGTCCATACAGAAAAATTATGAGAGGTTTTCAACAACTACGTTGTGACGTCACAGCGAAGGGAAATAACTGCATAACTCTTTTAAGCATACCACTAGGGATAGCTATGACTTAGTTAAAATTTTCATTTCCATTCTGTATGTGTCTGTGGAATCCATAGGAATAAGGCAATCATAATCCAGAGGAAATGTTTATGCCTATAATTGAATTGTTCCCTTCTACAGAGTTCCCATTAAAAGATATGTGGGTGGAGGAGGAGGGATAATTGGCTAGTCATGCTGAAGGCTGTAACGAATACACAATGAGGCAAATACGATATGTTTTCGGATTTTTTAGTAATGAATAGGAATATTTATTCAGGAATACTGTCTAATATCAAGGAATTAAAATAACAAACATGCCATGTAATTGCTTAAGTTGAAACCTTTAAATATTTCCTATAAAGCAAAAACAACCCTGTTGTAGAGTGCAAACAATGTCGGTTATAGCCTAATGAAAGTGCCATAAGGGACCTTTTTATAATAATAATTTGCATCTCACTTTGATAAAGAACAAACTAGTCGAAGTTAAAACACTCTCTTCAAAATATTCATAAATATTCAATACTAGTGACAAGTAAAAATTGAATTCATGCAGTTCGATCCACCAAAAACACGAGAGAATTGCAACAGTCCATCCTTGAGGTAGCTCTCTGTTATAATGTAAGAATTTCAAGCTTCATGAAAACAAACCAATCACCCATCAGTCTGCATTATGTACAACAAACCCTTACTACTGCAACTCCGAAGTAATAACATATCCATCATATATCTGTAGTGGTAGACTAACTATACCTTTATCCATCACAAGTTTAACATCAGGGAAATGTAATTGGGCATATGGCTTGGGGCAATTGGATGGAAGAGATTCCTTTTCAGAATTCTTGCACAAACAATCTAATTTCACATTTGGCATTCTTCCTAAAGAACTTTTCTTCTGACTTTTTTTTTTATCAATACAAAAAAAATCATAAATAAAACATTTCTTTAAAAACCTATTCCCAAGATCCAAATTGGAATGCACTGTCTAACATCTATACAACACACAACCATTATCTAGCAAGTTTGGAATCCCGTGACAGATGCCTGGTGGACAATGTAATTACCAAGTGTTCTATCCTTATATAAGAGTTTTGACATTGAGTGATTGAGAGAAGAGAATCAAACGACGGAGGATAATGGAAATTTGTTGAGGCCGACAAAAACTTCAAATCTGACTTCTCTGTATCACTGCTGTTCCTATCCTTCATCACTATTAAGACATGCATGTACTATCTTTGATATCTAACCACACCATCTCACGGACATGCTACAGAAGAGGCTGCAATTACCACACTGAAGACTACGATCAATATTACCATATGGCTTGGAACTCAACCATGCTCTTCCCTCTCAAGTATATTTCCATTATGTGAGCAGAATATCGGCTGACATGATTCCTACTTTAAATTCAATGTCAGTTTTATCCCTAATCATGGTGATCAGCAATATAAGCAGGGACATGCTGGTCAGTCTTTGGACTTGATTTGCCCTGGTTATCTCCCTTTATTCAATCAACACTTTTCTCGTCTTGTTCCAAGATGGTTTGTTGAATAATTCACTCTGAGAACACCAATCTGTAACCTTTCTTCAGCAAACCCAAGTCAAGTTGAAATGAAGTTAATCTGCCTTTCAAACACAGGCTTATGAAAAGGTTGTCGACTAAAATTAATTCAAGGCTCAATTTCTATGTTGAGGCTGTCCTGAGCAGGATGGTAGTTTGACAGGCAATTTGCATGTGACATTTGAGAAGGACTGGAGAAAACGAAGCAATGATAGGATGTCGCTGGTCATTAAAAAGGTGATGTTGGGAAAGGTTCATTAGCGCGCATTCAGCACTCCTTTAATAATCGAAATTCAGATTTCAATTTTCCACATAATGTCTTTACTACATTATGATCGTCAAGATCCCCAAATAAACGGAAATTGATTTTTGGAATTAGTACGAAGTTAGTTTTCAGGCAATACCTCGAAGCAATCAGCTGCGCATCAGTTTCACTTTTACAGCTTTTATTTTATAAAGAATAACAAATTATTATTACGAGTGTGAAGCCAAGAAGCACACTTTTATACTTTTAGTTTAACTCACTACAACTGCCATGGGAGTGAGAACAATTATTACTGAGGTTGCAATTTCATCAAAAACAAATTACACCATAATGATTTACAGATCTTCACACCACAAAGGGCATGTTACATGTGGGTTACTTACTCAGATTCAAGGAATGGGTGTCTCTATAAGAAGTTCAAGTCAATATTAGGTCAATTTACCTGTGTTCAAACTCCATGTACGGGATCGGGTGGTCAGGCTCACTGACTTGGTGGACACATGTCATTGGTTCCCAATTGCGCAGATCGATGCTCAAGCTGTTGATCACTGGATGGTCTGTTCCAGACTCGATTATTTACAGACCGCCGCCATATAGCTGGAATATTGCTGAGTGTGGCGTAAAACTAAACTCACTCAATCGCTCCAACTCCATGTCATATCTCTTTACCATATATTTTAGTAATTTCAGCAATAGATTAGGATCTCATGCATCACAGGATGCGCTGTTTGGAATAACATTTTCCATATTTACATAAATGAGTTATGAAACTTTCTTTTCTGAAACACTGATGAACTCCTGGTTTGTATTGAGGCTCATGGCACTGTGGTTCCCAAAAACCTGAAATCTTTACTATCCATTTTTGAGTTAAAAACACTTACCAACTACTTCAACATACAGATATTATTATGAAAGTAACATTAAATGACTAGTCAGGATAGTTAAACTGGGTTGACACAAACTGGAAAACACAAGCCTTTTCTTTGTAAATGTTCATGTGTTGAGCAGACACAGTCAAAGAGGAAACACTGAGGAAGATGAGGTAAATAAATGAATACCATTACCATATCACTACAGATATCCTTTATAAAACCGGTTAGAATTGGTTTTCAGCAACCTACACTGGTTGTAATAGGTGACAAACGGATTGGGAATCGGGCTCACTAACTTGGATGAGTGAGTGAGTAGGCCTATTTTTACGCCGCACTCTTCAATATTCCAACCATATGGCGGCGGTCTGTAAATAATCTAGTCTGGACCAGACATTCCAGTCATCAACAGCATGAGCATTAATCTACACAATTGGGATACGATGACGTGTCAACCAAGTCAGCAAGCCTAACCACCCGATCCCATTAGTCACCTCTTATGAAAAGCATGTGTTGCTTAAGATCAATTCTAACTCTGATCTTCACCATAGCTTGTCATCATACATCATCACCAATGTGGATAGCTGTTCACAGTTTCAATCAGGACTAGAATACTGACAGGTCATCATCTTAGAGCTGCAACAGTACAGCGTTTAACAACAAGCACAGGACGAGTGGGGGCTTCAGACAGCACCAATGTAAAACATCAAACTTGAGTTCCCAGAGCAAATATTTTTCCACTCACACAGCCCCATCGACTCACACATCCAAACAATTTCTTCACTTGAATCTTCCCAGAGCCATCAAAATCAAAGTACATCTGCTCAGTATTTTACCAAAAGCTGTCTTTTAGCAAAAACATTACACCAACATGAAGACTCTGATAATATTGAATTCAGCTGGCTAGACTTGCCAATTATCATAATCTTTTAAATCATATTTTTTCCAAGGAAGAATGGTGCTTCTGCCTTGTTACCCAACAAGTTGATTGATCAGAGCTGCATTCAATTATTACATAAGCATCACATCGGGATGTTCAGAAAACTTCACAACCCAACTCAATCTAATGATCTCCACGTGTCAAAAAACATGGTCTATCCATCAGAACCACCCAAACCCTGTTAACATCTAACTACCTGAATACTGATAATCTTGTGATTACCGGCTACATTTCAGCTTAAGACTGACTTCAATAATCGCAGGTCATGTTAAGGCGACGTAGACCTCACATGCTTTCTCTCCCCTCCTCACATCGGAAATCAATGTAATTGCAAAACGATGTTCTAGTCATTAAACTACAGATAATTCCCAACGACTGCAAGACCTCTATACATTTCAGACCACAAAAGCCAAGCTGTATTGTCGTGTGCAAGAAGTGTTCAATGATTTTTCCCTCCTTCGCCATTGTTCCAACGCAGGCAGGTCAGACAATTTAACGTTATGGTATTGCAAATGAATACACCCCATGGGAATAATTATCATGAACTTGGCTGCTTTTTACCCAACTCCGATATATAAATTTGTGACTTCCCTTTACCCCCTGTTGACGGCTTGATGTGCACACAAAAGACTGGAAGAGCTCAACAGAAAACATAGTGTAAGTTGATTGGCTTTGATTGGCTGATATACCATCGTCAATACCAGGTTTAGTGGGACAATTAAAGTGCACTGGATCTGATGTAATGAAATTTATTCATCTATTTCTAGCCTCTCTAACTGTCTGACAGGTACAGTGCATAGCCAGAAAACATAAAGGTCTTAATCTAATAATACTCTTAAGAGCACAGAAAAGGTTTTCTTGGTTTGATTGTGCTTTTATTATTATATTTGGAAACATTTCAAAATGGTACCATTAGGCAAGAAAATACCAAATGAAGCCATATACTAGGGCTGTAACGAATACACTATGTTGCGAATATGATACGTATCACGAATATTAGGTAACGAATACGAATAATTATTCATGAATACAATATTGTAGTTAAATGATTGATGCACAAAAGTGAAAGCCAATGTTGACAGCGTTAATTTGTCTCAGCAATAACCAGTCATCTTTGACAGTAACATGTGCAGCCTTGGCAAACTAACATGACTTGGGCTACTACAAGGCTAGTACATATTGCATTCTTGCATATCTTGTTTTGAAAAAGGACATAGGGTTCAAGTAAAAACACTCCCTTATAAAAATTGTAAATATTCATGAATATTCGGTTCTTATGACCACGAATAACGAATTGATGGGCTACGGTTCAATTCACCGAATATGCGAGTGAATCGTTACAGCCTCACCATATACCCTCTTCCTCACATGTACACTCGACCTTGATTGTGTTTTATTCATTCAGAATTGTTTCAAAATGGACCAGGAAACCAAGATAACAGTGAATGGTTAAGTTCATAATAAATTCATATTAGATAATCATTAACAAGTGCGTCACACACAAATGCCACCTGAAAATTCTGCCAAAAGATTTCTGGCAAGCTGACATAAAAGATGTTTTCGACACCACTAAGAATAACATTCCTGCAAAATCACATGGTCAATACCGTAATTGGGCATCACCAAGTTTCACCCATGAAGGAAATTGAACCCAGGTATCAAGTATGATGATTCTTCAACCACTACTCTACCATACCATACTAAAGCCAGGAGTTATCCATATCTCTGTATGCATTATTACATGCTTACAGTTGTAAACAAGGTTCAAAGAGAAACAATTTGTCACCATTGCCTAATGATTGAGATGTGTTTGCAATTTTTATGATATATGAAACGGGCTATAAGTTTTGCTTTCTGAATGAAATCAACTCTCACTTGAGGATAAATTCACAATATAAAACACAACTCTGTAAAGCATTATTTTGTAAATGCTTGGTTTCAGTTGTGTTTGCATTATCATTATTTTCCAAGTAACCATTATTGATATTTACATTTATTCTTTTGAGGATAATGGTGGTTGCCAGGAAAATAATGATTATACAAAAATGTAATGACCAGACCAAAATGGTGTATTTGATTTCTAGGTTACAATTTCAAATTATATCCCACATTAGGCCTATGGTAAACCAATATTATGGAAATGCATGCATCTGGCAATCGTCTTCTTCCCTGATCTAAACGATGGCCACACATCCATATCTCATCCCAGCCATCCCTGAGGTACAGTGTGTGTTTGTTCCTACAAACTGATATTAGCAATAATTTATCTTTAAGCTACCAATCTTCACCACATCAATACCTCATAACTGAACCAACAACATGATATTACTTGGCCACGCGCTGACCGATATTTGGTCAGGCTACGAAATGGATGGTCACTTAAGGTATCTTGTAATGGGTCAGAAGTTAGGTATCTTTCCTTTCAATTGTGAAATGATTTTAGATAAAAGAATCACTGATATGGAGATAAAAGTGATGAATACTAGTGTAGGATACAAGTGATGAATCCGAGTGTAGGATACAAGTGATGAATCCGAGTGTAGGATACAAGTGANGAATCCGAGTGTAGGATACAAGTGAGGAATACGAGTGTAGGATACAAGTGAGGAATCCGAGTGTAGGATACAAGTGATGAATACGAGTGTAGGATACAAGTGATGAATACGAGTGTAGGATACAAGTGAGGAATCCGAGTGTAGGATACAAGTGAGGAATACGAGTGTGGGATACAAGTGATGAATCCGAGTGTAGGATACAAGTGAGGAATACGAGTGTGGGATACAAGTGAGGAATACGAGTGTAGGATACAAGTGAGGAATACGAGTGTAGGATACAAGTGAGGAATACGAGTGTGGGATACAAGTGATGAATCCGAGTGTAGGATACAAGTGAGGAATACGAGTGTGGGATACAAGTGAGGAGTACAAGTGTAAGATAAAAGTGAGGAATACGACTGTAGGAAGCAAGCATAGGATACATGTCAGGAATATGACTGTAGGATACAAGTGAGGAATTCAAGTATTGGACACAAGTTAGGAATACAAGTACAGGATTTAAGTGAAGAATATGACTGTAACATACAAGTGAGGAATACAAGTATAGGATACAAGTTAGGAATACAAGTATAAGATACACATTAGGAATATGAATACAACATACAAGGTAGGAATGAAAGTGTAGGATACAAGTGAGGAATACAAGTTTGATTGATTGAATGAATGATGAGTGGGGGTGGAGTGGGGGTGATATTGATTTGAGATTTTCTTTGCTAAAGCGTTCGAATCAAGGGTTACCCAAAGCAAGGAGATACCTGTAATAGGAAACTTGAGGATGCAGGCATGAATGATCAAATGGCATTTCAATGAATATTACCACATAACTCTCACAAGCAAATAGACACTGACATGAAATAACCTGTTCTTGCTCATAAGTCAATATCACATTTTTTCTTTTTCCAAATTTATGTAAAATCTCAAACTTTTTCCCTAATTAAATGTCAAAATTCACCAATCCATAAAAATATATTGAACTATCCCTGACAAAGGGATCTATTTTCTCAGTAAATCTCATTAGCATCTTTTCTGCAGCTACTGAATCTATAAACCATAAAATCAGATCTTGTACTGAAATAATTAACTACTGTCTATTCACCCAGAGATCCATACTGTACACCAGCTAATATGTAGGGCAGATCATTAATGACAGCAGCCGAATTAGCGGCTGAGAACCAATAAGGATTCATCTAATCAGTTCACCATCATTATTCTCCGCCATGTTGATACAATTGTCCTGACTTAGTTGTGTGGATGTAAACAATATGGACATCAATGACCTGACATGGGCTGGGGTCAAGAGAAGTAATTAGCATGTGGCAATAACAAGACTCCAACTGATTTTGACCTTAAACTCATCATATCACTTCCTGAAGGTGCGTCGCCGAGTAAGGTTTGATGCCGCTTTTAGCAATATTTCAGTAACATCCTGGTAGCGGACACCGGAAATGGGCTTCACACATTGTACACATGTGGGGAATCGAACCCAGGTTTCCAGTGTGACAAGTGAACACTTCAACCATTAGGCTACCCTACTGCTCCACTGCCAGAAGGAAATTTCCAATATGGCAGACATGTTTGATCAGCAATTTATGAACTCTCTTAAAGAAACTGATGATCCTGTTGAAGATTTTTACCAAAACTATCTTATTCTGCTAACAAGATATAAAAAGTATTTTAAAAATATAAAGATTTATGGAGATTACCATAACTCATAATAGAATGTATCATATGTGACAGGAAGGGGTCACAATGTAGGTGTAGGGTGTCACAAAAATCTAGAAAAATCGTGCATACCAAGAAACTGGAAACTAGACCTTTCAGCTGAAACCAATTCCATCCTTATAACACAAGCATCAGAAATGTTGACATCATTCTATCATATCGCCTTTCATTGTTTCGAATGGGATAAGGTTGGTTGAAATGGCAGAATAGACATATTTCTGGATGTCACCTTACCAGAAGCAGTGTTTCAAATTGAAACAAGCACCTGTCTGTGTGTGACTGTGTGCTGATATAATAGCACAAGCCCTGTCTGTGTCTAATGCTGGTTTTGTAGTTCGAGTCCACTGAAACAAGCACCTGTCTGTGAGTGTCTATGCTCGTTCAAGTCAGAGCCCACTGAAACAAGCACTTGTCTGTGAGTGTCTACGCTGGTTCTAGTCAGAGCCGACTGAAACAAGCACCTGTCTGTGTGTGTCTAATGCTGGTTCTATAGTCAGAAGCTACTGAAATACCTAGCTGTAGTTTAACATTGATACCACACCCAGACAAAGCATAGTGTGTCTGACACCATCATTCCATGTTTTATCGTCTAACTGCTGGAAACCAGACAGGGTAACAATAAGTACCATACGTTAACGCTTTTCATTGATGTGGCCACACTCTATCCAACAGACCACACAGGCATTCCTGGTGTATCCAAGAGCAGCAAATGCTCTATTAAGGTTTGCTCTGTGTATCAGATATTTTCAGCTGTAAGAGACACCACAAGAGCTTTAGACCATAATCTGAACAGCATAAAGCTCCAACCTTTGACCAGTTACATATTTCGTATTACTCCGTCAATTCATATTTTCAGATCAAAGGCTGGAACACCATTTCAATCTGCTGACTGCAATAATATGCACTGGTATATTTTTAACATTTAACACGACATTTGCATTTTGTACCCTCATTTATGAAAATATCTTATAGAACACATTGGCAACTATAAGCTGTTTATTTTACTCCAGAGGGTTGATCTCATCCTAAAAATGTATGGAAGCGTGGTCTGAATAAGAAGTGGCAGAAATTCTGTACTACAGAATTTTTGTTCTCTAACTGACATTTTCCATCTTGGTGTGTCGCTGACATCAATGTCGGGACGTGGGGTAGCCTGGTGGTTAAAGCGTTCAATTCCTCATATGGGCACAATGGGCAGCCCATTTCTGGTGTCCCCTGCAGTGATATTGCTTGAGTATTGCTATAAGGGACATTAAACTAAACTCACTCACCCACTCTTATGAATATCATACATACAGACAACTCTACTGAAACACACTTTTTGAAGAATATTGAAAGTGAGATTTAACGTTGGTTTGAGTTATATCATGAGGTGTTTGACGTTGATGTTTACACTCCTGATGAAACCCAAAAGCATGGGTATGACCAACGACAATCCGAATACCAGGTCACTGGTTTCAGGTGAGAATTCGCCGAGATATGTGGTGTGTAATAGACCCCGTTTACATGGCCTGATCTTTATATGGGTGTATATTTGCATATGTATAGAAGTATATTTGAGTATTCAGCAATACCAACTTTAATGTGGACATTCAGAGCTTGGCAGTGTTTTCTTTCGTTTCAATGGAGTTAAGAAATTGTGTTCAAATTAAATCAAACACATGATGCTTCCTGCAAAGAGTTCTGTTAGTCAACATTCTTCGCATCTGATTTTGATTAAAATCACATTTTCAGTTGTGAACAAACTGATGAAAATATATGCCGTACACCATTTACAAACCTTATTTACATACGTTAGTTAATATTTGTGTGAACAGATAGTAAATTGATATATAGAAATATATGTAAAGCAACACTTGTGACAAAGCACTATAGTATAGTGCTGGTCGACCATGATGTGCATATGTGTCTACAGCTGCACATGTGTAAAATTACTTCTGTGTGGAAACACTGTGCATTTGAACAGAGTAGTAGAGGACTGGGTCACCCATCTCATAGAGATAAAGGACAAAGGATCATACTATAATGCTGACTGACCGAGATCTTTGTTGAGTGCATATGTACAAAGTTGAAGATAGTACTGTCGGAGAAAAACCATCAAAGACCTAATTATTCTATCTTGCAGTTATCAAAGGGAAATTAATCTCTGCCAATAATGCTGGGCTATCTCACTGATCTCATTCATCCACTTAACACTAGCAGCCTCTCTAAACTCCACTTATATTCACATCTTGGTATGTTCACCTTAACATGTGGTATGAAGTCAAGACTCCTGACCTAATTCCGTTCTCTGATAATATATATTTGTATTTCAATATCATTTCATCATTTACATCAAAATATGCTTTCAAATGTGTTTTGATCTAAACTTCATTATTCTTGAATGAAGTCAAAATATATCATGGACTTGACTGGCAAATCTACAACTGCCTGTCCTGAATGGATACTTGTAATGAACACAAAGTATCCACTGTCACAGTACAGGTCAAAAAGAACATCAAAGACAAACAAAGGCAACACCCATCTTCAAATTCTAAACATCTTGACACAAAAATCAAAGTTTTATAAACAGGTTTGAAAATTCAACAAAACTTCTCCAAAGTGAAACATGGGAAGGAGGCTCCCTGGCTTTGAAGTTGACTGGCCAGGTTATCGTGTTTGCCTTGAGAGGCCAGCCCAATCTATCACACAGACTACAGGTCCAATGCAATTACTCAGACTTGGTCTGACAGATGCACCTTAACCAAACAAAAGCCTTGGAGATGTACAAGCTGAAAGAGACAGTACATAGAGCACAGACACTGAAATATTGCTGATCGTAGGGATCATAGGATCAAGACCTATTGAAGAAGTTCGTCACACTATCACCGCAATCCTTCCAATTTACAGGGGGATCTGTACACACAAATTCAGTTTTTCATCGGGACCATGAGATCTAGTTCGGGGCATCATAACTATGATAGACTGTTTGTCACATCGTAGTCACACTTGAGTCACATTGTCGTTGACCCGTGAAGATCCATTCAGGTTAGAATTGATCTTCAGTAACGGGATCGGGTGGTCAGGCTCGCTGACTTGGTTGACGTAAAACTAAACTCTCTCACTCACATTGTAGTCACATAACCAGCACAAGAAGATTTAAGCCCATGTCTACTCCAACCCTCATGAGGCTGACTTTTTGAGTGGCGGGGCGGTGGGGTAGCCTAGTGGCTAAAGCGTTCGCTCGTCACACCGAAGACCTGGGTTCAAATCCCCACATGGGTACATTGTGTGAAGCCCATTTCTGGTGTCTCTCGCCATGATGTTGCTGGAATATTGCTAAAAGCGGCGTAACACCAAACTCAGTCAGTCAGTCAGTCAGTCAGTCAGTCAGTCAGTCTTTGAGTGGCATTTAGAAGTTAGTGTGATAACAGTGTTAGTAGCTACACAGAAATGTCGCTCACATTAATAATAAGGAAGTTGTATATCCATAAAACTCTCTCCGTTGTTCAACCCTTATGTGGGACACCACAAACACCCTGGTTTGATTCTCCTTGTGTATCCATGGATTCTAAAATGAATACAATGTTCACACATGAGTACAATCATTCCCCATAGGCACATCTACTGCACATAAGTGTTATGATTTCCCAGGAGTACAATATTTGTCATGTGAGTAAAATGATTCCTTACAATAATACAATGATTTCCCCACTAGTACAATATTTGACACATGAGTAGTATTATTCCTTACAAAAATATTATTTCCTATGAATACAATATCTGACATGAGTACAATGATTCTTTACAATAATAAAATGATTTCCCATGAGCACAATTCCACTAAAGTACAAGAAGTCTACATGCAAGATTCCACACTCTAGTACCATGATTCCGCTCTAGAGGCATGATTCCACACTCTAATATAATGATGCCATACTCTAGTACAATGATTCCACTCTAGTACCATGATTCCACGCTCTTCCACTCTCTAGTATGATTCCGCTCTCTTCCACTCTAGTATAATGATTCCACTCTAGTACCATGATTCCACTCTCTAGTACCATGATTCCACTCTAGTACCATGATTCCACTCTAGTACCATGATTCCACACTCTAGTACCATGATTCCACTCTAGTATAATGATTCCACTCTAGTACCATGATTCCACTCTAGTACCATGATTCCACTCTCTAGTATAATGATTCCACACTCTTCCACACGCTAGTACCATGATTCCACTCTAGTACAATGATTCCATGCTCTAGTACCATGATTCCACACTCTAGTACCATGATTCCACTCTTCCACACTCTAGTACAATGATTCCACTCTTCCACACTCTAGTACAATGATTCCACACTCTAGTACAATGATTCCAGACTCTAGTACCATGATTCCAAACTCTAGTACCATGATTCCACACTCTAGTACAATGATTCCACACTCTAGTACAATGATTCCACTCTTCCACGCTCTAGTACAATGATTCCACACTCTAGTACCATGATTCCAGACTCTAGTACCATGATTCCACACTCTAGTACAATGATTCCATGCTCTAGTACAATGATTCCACTCTTCCACACTCTAGTACCATGATTCCAGACTCTAGTACCATGATTCCACACTCTAGTACAATG
>VKKT01000531.1:153475-164723 GCA_008038995.1 Haliotis laevigata | reverse complement strand
CTCCCTAGGGCTCCTTTTCAATATAAATGGGCTTGTTTGTTACTATCAAAATTATATACATTGTATATTCAGAGACTAAGCCTTAGTCTAGGGCGATGGATGCATTGTCACTTCTGGGCAGCGGGGGCGTTCGTAGCACTACGGCTTTCGTAAGCCCGTGATAAACCAGGGTGCCGTTGTACAAAGCATAGACTTAAGGAAGCCTTAGCGCTACGGTTGTTTTGTACAACGGCACCCAGGTCGACAGGTCGTAACGCTAGGAACGCATTGTGGATCGGGACGCTGTTGGGAAAGAAATGTAGACATCAATGTTTGATGGTACAAGAAATGTATATTCGATAGCGTATTTTATACGGGTGTGATGAGCGATATTACACCCATCATATCAATCATATTGGCATGGTCACAAGTGACATGCACGTGACGTCTCAAGAAACTTGCGGATTGCAATTTCAAACTACACAAAAATTGGCAGTGTGACGCAGCCTTTGGTTTGATCACCTTCTGAGAGTCCTTTATTCTGCCTTGCCAATAAGTCCAATGTATTAATCAGTAGGGCTGTAACGATGCATCGAACTATCGATGGATTGCAATTGTTGAGTCACCTCTAGCAATTAATCGATGGTAGAAACCAAACACTAGCGATGCGTCGATAGTATGTGAGGCTATCGATAGTTTAGTAAAATACAGGAAGTGCCAGATTCGTTCACTTTGATTTAGAGTTATCCGCCCCTGTTACCTCTTGAACAAACTTGATCTAGGTTTCAAGTTTCTGGTCAGTTATTAAATGAGACTGAAACTACTTCAGCTTGTTTTCATTTCATATAAACTATACATTCACAGAAAAATGACTTCAAATGAGACAATTCAAGGAGTACATAAACCTATTGCAATAGTATGTTGCAATAGACTTTCGCTATCGCAATAGTTGTTTCCCCATCAATAAAACCCTTATTAATCAGAATACAATGGTGATATAGTACCTTGGAGCACCGAAGATGATTCCATCGTGTCGCATGAGTGAGTGAGCTTAGTTTTACGCCGCTTTTACCAATATTCCAGCAATATCACGGCGGGGGCACCAGAAATGGGCTTCTCGCATTGTACCCATGTGGGAATCAAACCAGGGTCTTCAGAGTGACGAGCAAACGCTTTACCACTAGGCTAACTCACCGCACCTCGTGTCACATGAGAGACCATACTTAGTGACAGCTTACAGGATATTTTAAGACCTAAAAGAGTGAGTGAGTGAGTTTAGTTTTACGTGCCTCTTTTAGCAATATTCCAGTAATATCACGGCGTGGGACACCAGAAACGGGCTTCACACATTGTACCCATAAGGGGAATCGAACACGGGTCTTCGGCGTGAGGAGCGAACGCTTTAACCACTAGGCTACCCCCATCGCCCCCCTTCAACAAAGAACAAGGAAACGCAGGATTGGTGACTGAACAGTTCCGAGCCGAACTACAATGGTCTGCCTTGGTCAGGTTGAGTGATCATTATGTTTTTAAATACTCCTACAAACTCCAAACATTTCTGCATCTTTAGATGCAGGAGTGCCTGAGTCCCAACTATGTAGAACATTTTCTCCTGGTGGTGTAAAAAGTCCTCAACAGCTGAAAAGACTTCATCGTCAGTCGCAAAACTCTTGCCAGACAGTTCTCACTTCTCGGTTGGGTGGAGGTATAGGAATCTGCAGAACATGGAAAACATTCAATGAGTTCAAAGGCGCAATCATATATTGCAGTCATGGCGACACCAGACTTCTGTACGGGTACAACACACCCTTAGTGATATTTCCGCCACGGTTAGAGTTAATATTCTCTCACAGCTACCTAAGTAGATTAGGCCAATGTCGGCCATTAATGCCCTGACCTTTCTGGAGCTTGTCTACCAGTGGCAATCTTTTGAATCCCAGAAAACCGAAGTCAAATCATTGCCAGGTGATGGAACAGACTGTGTCGTCTTCGGAGATGGCGGAGACGTAAGATGTATCGGTTGTTGTTTAGTCTCGAAGATAAACCCATGAAGATGCAGGTTGTAATTAGTCTTCGGCAACCATTGCTTGTCGTAAGTGGTGACTAACGGGATGAGGTGGAATATTGCTGTAGCATAAAACGATATCTTTTTTCTGTTGGGCTTTTGGTTTTATAAGACTATAATTTATATATTAGAAGGCCTTATAGATATATGTCTTTTGCCCCAAATCCACTTCATTATTCGAAATGACATACAGTGAGACCTCGGATACCCGGACCCCAGATATCCGGAAACCTCGCCTTCCGGTCACTTTTTAGTAAAAACCAATCTCTTACGTTATAAAAGTGACTGTCTATAACGGATGTTCGGTTTCCATTTCCGGGCGGTACATTTTACAAACAAACCGGCTAAATCAACACAAAATTGACTCACCTATCWGTATATTTAAATCAACTCAAGGGATTTGTAACTCTATACTTCAACACAGACTTGTGATAGTATTAGAAAGTAAGATGTTCGTAACTCTCCCTTACATTACTTTGTTTCCCATCCTCAATGTCTTTAATCTCAAGTTACATATTAATAACGGCATCAAATAGTGATCAATTGTAACATGCGTTGTAGTATATGTTTTATCTTTGACGAAATGTGAAATGCTACGTACAGTTATTAGTGATACAAAAGAGAGAAAAAATAGATGTTCGTAACTCCATATTTTAACACAGAACTGAGATGTTCAGGGCCCCGTTCCTCAAAGCGATCGTAGCGCTACAACAGTCGTAAGTCTATGTTAAAGTATGGGAGTTACGATCAACTTTGCGCTACGATCGCTTTGAGGAACGGGGCCCCGAACTGTATTCTTTACATATACTTACGACAGTACTAGCACAAGGTGTGCGTAACCCCAAACATTGACATATACATATACTTACGATAGTCGTAGCACTAAGGCGGTCGGAATTCTGTACTTTAATACAGACAAGACAGTCAGAGCACGAACTGTTCGTAACTCCATACTTTAACGTACGACAGCCGTAACACAAAGATGATTGCATCTCCAATCTCTGCGGTTGGGGTATTTTGCTTGACGGGAAACAAATAAACAAATATCAAGTCAGATTCGAGGGGCTGGGTAAGGGGTGGATATAACTTAACATATATTAACCATTTTGGGATTAAAAATTTAAATTCTGAATAAATCACTCTTGTAAAAAAATGGAACATTCACAAGAATTCGCAACATTCGCATTTTTTACAAGAGTGATTTTTTTCAGAATTTAAATTCCATAGTCCACCTTTGCATATAAACTCCTGAATAATTTATTAATATATGTACATACGATGATGCTGAGCACACAGGTGTATTTTTTACTATCGGGGTTTATTGACACACACCGAGCGTCTGCACTGAATATTTATTTTCTTTATTATCACTCCAAATATTAGGAAGCTATGAACTCATCATGAGGGTCGATCATCTTTTTCTGTGATACGCCCATTTATGCAGACACCTCGCACATGTCTTTGGATATTTTCACAGAAAAAATGTCTGCCAAACCCACGTGTATCTTGTTTATTTTTAGATACCATGCTCTAGTTCTCGCTAGCGTATTCCGTTCAAGAAAATGTTGATTTATTGACATAGTAAACAACATTCAGATTACAAAATGAACAGCAAAAAAAATAAAAATCGGAAGCGCGAATACTGGAACTTCGCTGCGCATCCGACCGTTTCCGATTACCGCACGTGGGATGTGTTTCCGCGAGTCGTTATGCGCCACGGTCGAGAAAATCTGCAACTAATGTGTCGGACTAATTAGTTAATTATAAAAACATTAGGACCTGGCTGTTAATTACTATTCAAAGTGACAGCACAACACCTAATGGGAACGGCAAATATTTCTTTTGAAACTGGATAATTGTTTGCGAATTTCAGAATTAGTCAGTACACAAGCAATTAGTTACTTAGTAGTGTTGTTCTTGAAAACACAGGCTAAGGTTCCATTAGCGGTGTGTGTTTTTGCCTGAGATTCCTCTCAGCTAGTTCCACGCGTGCACTGCGCTGCCGTGTACTGCGAGGGCGTTTAAGTATAGACTAGAATAATTTCATGCATATGATTTTTATTTTTTATTTTTGTTTTAATGTAAACATTTGACTCTGTTTGCACTAGACATGCTTCTTCTAATGTTTGCGAAACTATGTACACGGTGGGAACTACCTTAGGTTATGTCTCTGTACCTGAAAATCAGCATTAGTGGCAAATAGGAAATAAATAACATCGTAACGAGTTTGAAACCTGCGGTTTGGAGTCGACTTGGCGGATACGACGGGAACGTGTTATAATGATGGCGAAATAAAGTTTGACTGGGCTCCCTTCTCCAGTACAATTATGGACGAGGAGCGTTTTATGCTGATAGTGCTATAATATTCCACTTGGTTCTTTCTCTTTCAGAACTGCAGGATTCGACGAAATTGTGTCAGATGCCCCTTTTAAATCAAACTGAGTATGTCTTATAACTTGTTTCGTCCACGCTAGCCCTCTAAACCATTAACGGGAGTGAAAAAGTAACACTTGATTAATCTCGTGATATGTGACCGTGTTGATTTGTTACATAACTAGATAGAACATCTCCGGTTTAAACCCACATGTAAAACAACCGTCACGAGTGGTCACGCACGACCGATTCTCTAAGAAGTCCTCTCGACAAATATCGCAAAATCTCGTGTCGCGCACGCGATATCAGTGACGCACGAGAGTACCTGAAAGGCGCCGTGTTAATCTTTTCAACACATCATTGACGCTCAACATTGCAGCGGATTTGAATTGATATTTTATATCCTACAAAAGACGTAACTTGGAAAGTTAGAACGCCTTATCGCGTTTGATTAAGGTGTCTCAAAGTGGAAAGATCGTGGCGGTGCTGAACGCCGTGTGACTGCCCGTGATCTCGTCACGTGGTATTAAAATGGCGGATGGATGCTCTTACTAAAGATTCCGCCATGTATCATTGCTCTTGATTGATAAAACGACTCCTTTATCTCATCACGACACAAACCAATCACTCAATGTAAAGCAACTTTACGCGTTCACTACTAATCACAACACCAAGTGAGTTATATATCCATAACTGGGATCTCGCTGATGACATTTGAACCACTATGTCAATACCAAGTCGAGATTGTGGAAATTAAAAGAATTTTCATCAAGCACCACAATTAGTCATTACTTTCCCATCAGTAACTGAAAACGACGGCCAAAGTGCGTTCGGTCGAATCAGCGTGGCTCTGACGTGTATACACGTCCACGTTTTATTTAATCAAGCGTTTTAGCACACATTGTCATTTATCCTACAAAATACATTCCATCACTTTCAAAGATGCCGTTTAGGATCCTCATCTCAAAAGGACCACTTGCCGCTAGGTTATTTTCTGATTATGGTTGTCGGCAGCAAATACCGTGACGGCGTCATGCCCTTAAATCTGTAAAGAAAATCCCCTGTGATCGCATGAATGGTCTTAGTGTCCCAGCTGACCGATGATCCATACATCCTACCATTGTTGGACAGCGGGGGGAGGGGACGCTCCGCGGTGTGCTTGGCACAATGTAAACATCTTAGACATCTCAAACAATACCACAGACATTTCAAATATCCCTCACATAACCGGATAATAACACCCCGGTTCCTACAATGACCCACCCCCATCGTCAGTGAAGGTCACACGTGGCCAGTGTTTTGTCACAGGTCAGCAGTTTTTGGGAGTGTCCTGTTCTTAAACCGATGCTAAATATCATTGAGTCATTTTCTCCGGCAAAAAACATAACTGAACTATCACTGACTAATCCATACCAGCCACTTCTGATTAGAATTGTGTCTCCCAATAGGCTTCATTATTGTATGCGTCACTGCAACATGGCTGAAAATTGATACTTCCTGTCACGTGACATGTACCGTTACTGCTGCGCATTGCCCGAGGCTGTTTGGTGAGCACAATGAAGATATTCGTCAGTAGTTTTATTACTGTGTGAGCATAAAAACGTATTTCATGTAAAAATAATATTCTTTGTTGCTGTTTAAGCGTTAATAAATAGCGTCACAAACCGTACAAGACTTTGCCTTATAATTTATATTTTTTAAATATTCGTGATGCTGTCAATTGTCTGTTACCTCAGAGCGGCCAACTGAATGTTCATATTATATTCTGTGAATATTGGTCCAGAGGGTAAGTAGGCATATACATTTTAGCTGTTTTACGCTTTAGTACGAAGAGTGAGTGTGTATTTGCGTCGACTTTAGCAACACCTATGACTATGACTATTTTATTCCTCAAAAAACACCCTCGGTGGTACAAGAGCATATATTAACAACAATTCATGTACAATTCATATGCATGCGTCTTAGATAGACAACTGAATACAGTAAATAATTCCTTACACATATGTACAGTTCCCTATACTTAAATAAGTGCATATATTAACATGTAGATAAATACAAAAGCTTATCAAAGACTGGCTAGCATTTTTTGCAACTGTTTGATAAAATTTGACAAAATTTTCTTATATAACCTATTTCAATGACGGGATCATAAAAGGAAAAAGGCTTTGTACCCATGAGGTACCGAACTCATCTGTCAACGCTTTAACCACTAGGCCACCCATCCGCCCCTATCAGAAAGAATATTCCGTAACATTGCAACGTGTTCCTTTATTTCGCACCATGAGTATGTGTGCTTCATTAGATAAAAAACCCGAAAAATTCGGGAAAAAAACTTTTGACAGTTTGTGAACAGACTGTAGAGGTCAGTCTTTCACTTTACCGGACAAGAAACGCCCTACCCTGAATTGTTGAAATACATTACGCTTGACCCCTATAATTTAGACATGTTATTGCAAATTTAATAGACCCGGATGTAGGTACAATTGTTTACAGTCGGATAGCATTGCTAAACGATAACGGAAAAATATTAGTCAGAGGTTCAAATAGAAATGTCATAAGTTTAAATTATCATACATCAAATAATTTACACACGATCCTAAAAGCAATAACAATTATTGACATAACAGCGTGTGTCTCCACTGGTTTATGTTTAACAAAGTGCATGCAACTTCCGGGTCTACATATTACGTCAGTGATTGCTTGCACGATAATCTCGCATCAATAAACGTGCCAATTCGACAGCTCCTCACACCACTGCCAACATACCAACTGTGCGTACTATCATGTTGAAACTCCTCACACCACTGCGACAGCCGTGCGGACAAGACGTGTCAATTGCATGTTTATCGTGTCACAGTTAGACCGGCTTTGTTTCAAGAGCGTGGCTCTCATCACACATGTGTTAATTGACAAGTGTTAATTACAAACGATACCAGTAGTCATGTTGTAATCAGTAAGTAATATGTCCTTTGTTTAGCAACAAAGGGGGTGTTCACACTTGATTGGGCCGATTTAGGAGTCGCTCCTGTGTTAATCCAGGTGATAAGGTCTCAAAGGAGAGGTTAATCTTGAACAAATGTTATTTTTCGTTTCTGCCATGGTGTTAATTCCGGTAGCTATATTTATCCACAAAACCATGAGTAGATTTCGCATCTAAGAAGAACAATATGATCTGCGATATGTCAAAATAATCTTGGACGAACTACATATGCACAACATTTTTCATAGCGCTATTAAGTGCCTATGCCTTAACTATATGCTGCATATAAAAAGAGCTTTGACTTTTTCTAATTATTTTTATATTACCAATTGATTAATCACATAAACTGCCGGCGAAAGAACCACGCACCCATATTTGATGCTAGTTACTAATGAAACAAAAAATGAATGGTAATTAGATGGCGATGTATTTCATCGTGGTGCCTTAGTTGTTTTGGAACCTTTAAAATTTCAGTGTTTCGGAGTGTGTGCTCAGTCTTGAAAGTTTGTATAACTTCTAAGTTGTTTTCCCGTCAAAGTCAGTTTTCAAGTGCATGGTATTTTTTCTTTTGCGTGGCAGTTTTATTATTCTGAACATTTTTACTGACATAACAAATAGAAAAAGTGTGTATTTGCTGACACCAAACCCCGCAATCTACTAGAATCGGTAATGTATATGTTTATACGCCAGTAATTACCACGGTGACGAACACGATTTCCTTCAATTCAGATTTGGACGTCATCACATTAAGTTTATATACACTCTCTGTGAAATTGATTTTTTCTTTAATTGAAATACTTCAGGTGTTCAGTTCTCAGCCAGTCTCAGTTTAAAAAGTCTGAAGATTCATTTGAGATAGAGACAGTGCGAGATAGTTTGACAGAGAATGGTGACTAGCCCTGCGTGAAGCGAGGGTAGCCAGCGGAGCGGGATAATTAGGAAAACATGTAGAGTAAGATATGTGATAATTGAAACTTTTCTTCAGGGAGCACGTGTTTAGAGTCTATCAAATCATTACAAAGTTCATACGCAGCCCCAGCGTAAAATCGTTTTACATAAAACTTCGACTTGAAACTGATTCGGGAATACTGATGTATGACTGTCGTCACACTGGGTTGTTTGTGTGACGTTTATAACACATGGCTACTGGAATATCACTTTTATACAGCATGGCTACTGGAAGGTCACTTTGTTTTACCCCGTGGCGACTATGTCACTTTTATACCACATAGCTGCCGGAATAACACTTTTATACAGCATGGCTACTTAATGTCAGTTTTATACCGCGTGGCTACTTGAATGTCACTTTTATAATACATGGCAACTTTGATGTTACTTTTATACCACATGGCAACTTTGATGCCACTTTTATACCACGTGGCTACTGGATTCCACTTGCATAATACATGGCAACTGTGATGCCACTTTTATACCATATGGCTACCTAGAATGTCACTTTAGTAACAGGTAGCTACTGAAATGTCACTTTTACAACACCAAGCCAAGTGACGGGGGCACATATTAGCTGGGTGTTGTAACGGGGCACATAATTATCTGGGTGTTGTAACGGGAGTACATAATTAGCTGGGTGTTGTAACGGGGGCACATAATTATCTGGGTGTTGTAACGGGGCACACAATTAGCGGGGTGTTGTAACGGGTGCAGACAATTAGCCGGGTGTTGTAACGGGGGCACACGATTAGCTTGGTGTTGTAATGGGGCACATATTAGCTTGGTGTTGTAACGGGGGCGCATAAGTAGCTGGGTGTTGTAACGGGAGTACACAATTAGCTGGGTGTTAGAACGGGGGCACACAATTAGCTGGGTGTTGAAACGGGGGCACACAAGTAGCTGGGTGTTGTAACGGGGGCACATAATTAGCTGGGTGTTGTAACGGGGGCACACAATTAGCTGGGTGTTAGAACGGGGGCACATTATTAGCTGGGTGTTGTAACGGGGGCACACAATTATCTGGGTGTTGTAACGGGCGCACATAATTAGCTGGTATTATATCGGGGGCACATAATTAGCTGGGTGTTGTAACGGGGGCACATAAGTAGGTGGGTGTTATAACGGGGGCACATAATTAGCTGGGTGTTGTAACGGGGGCACATAATTAGCTGTTGCCCCCGTTACAACACCCAGCTAATTATGTGCAGAAGTCGTACAGAAGAAAGACTGTCTGTATACTGTCCGCTTGTCTCGACTTGTCAGTTCAAAAGACAGAATTGTTCTACATACATGGACTTAGCATTCAGCGAGCTAGGACCAAGGCTGCTCCCTATCTACCTGTAACAACCTGCACTCACAGTTTGCATGAAGAGTGTTTGTTCTCTGACGTCACACAACAGTACTCTGCCATGCGACGGGGATCTCTCAACAAACCAGACAATCAAGTGATATTCTGCCTTGAATGAACAACACTGTGTAGAAATGAACAAATGTAACAATATGTATATTGGATGATACTTTCAACAACAAAATTAACATCTTTAGACGTGTTCGTATGCCACAGGTCGTAAAATGCTCGTATGCCCGTCAGTAGATTTCATTGTCTGCTCGTATACCGCTAGCTGTTATTAATTTCTATCGTCTGCGTCGAATGTTGCGGTTAGTAAAGTTTATCGTCTGCTCGTATACCACTGTCAGTAAATTTTATCGTCTGCTGGTATACCATTGTAAGTAAATTTCATCGTCTGCTCGTATACCACTTTGAGTAAAGTGTATCGTTTGCTCGTGTGTCACTGTTTATACATGTTATCGTCTGCTCGAATGCCACTGTTATAATTGCACGGATGTGTTTGCCTAAGATGATTTTTAATGAAAATATCTTTCTCGTTTCAACTGAGTCTGTTTAGTGAACACATTGAAGCAGTAAAAATGTAATTGTTATGGACGACAGTTTTCATTTGTCTCGTGCTGTCGAAATACACACTTATACAAGTGGAGTCACTTGGCTTAAAGTCGTCTGCCACAAACTATGATCTAACCATTTAAACCAAATAGTACACACCCAGGATGAAACGTCTCAGCTCAAAACAATAATGGGTTTTCATGTGTTGAAACTGTGTTGATTTGTAATTGCTCTGTGAGTGAATAATCTTTGCCACATACAAAATCAAGACTCAAAATGGTGGCATTACTACGAACGTGTACGATCAATACAAAGCAACACAAACCACGTGGACGTATATCTGCTTAGGGTCATTCAAAGAGTGGGGTCACCACCAAGGTATACAGCACCGTTTATCTATTGAAGGGTTTGTTAAGCTTTCCCTTTCAGCCGTTCGCATAAATATAACATTTGTCAACAGTACACAATATATCAGAACGTTCCTGTGCGGACTTGGTGAAATTACGTCTAAATGCTGTGGACGTTTTCCCGCGTTTTAACTGTAGACCTTGTATTGTAAATAGAATGAAAAGCGTGTATACTGTATATGTATCGGGGGATAAGGAATGTGCTGGCAAAGGGTCACCAGAATACGGCTTGCTAGAAGTGTTTGTAAGAAGCCCAATGACTTTACGTTTTGTCAAGTCGGGGCGGACGTGTTACTTGTCACGACAGATAGCTTGGTTCCTAAACGGGATGAGACCCCGGCAATATCTGATTTATCATTTTCACTTTACTCATAAACGGCCCCGGATGTATCTTAAATATACGCGGTGTTCCACAACACATCACCTTCACCAAGTACCAAGACACCAAGTTTTGATTTAAAGAGCACATCTTACTTGACCACATCCAAGACACCCGGTGCTAATTAGTCTTACACCTACCCAAGAAAACCTACATAAGACTGACTGACTGGGTTTGGTTTTACGCCGCTTTTAGCAATATTCCAGCAACA